>JACCID010000403.1:0-78443 GCA_018906775.1 Sycophila sp. Sp_5
AGGTTGTGTGTCGGGTTGTTTTTAATTAGCCGAGCCCCCCCCCCCTCGGCGCCCCCCCCCCCCCCTATGTAGACGTATGAATGTGTGGGGCATGGCTTAGTAGTCGAGAAGCTATGGACGGGGCCTCCGACTGGTGTGTGGGTCGTCGGAACGGCAACCTTGGAAGGTGGTCACGCTCTTGCCGGTGAGTTACCGGCAGTAGACTGGCTTAGGCCAGGTGGAATGTATGTGTCTACTGAATGACTGAAGCCCTCAGGGTGAATAAAAGCTGAGTGGGAATTTCGAATGTATGACCGCAAGGGGGGCTCTGTGCCACGGCACATCCCCGGGGTGTAGCATGCCCCGGCCTCAGCTAAGCGGTGATACCGAGCCGGGGGACAGACCAGGAAGGTCCTGAAGTTGGGAGAGGCATTTTTTGTCTCGCACTCGTACCTAAAGCATAAATAGGTACTATGGGAGACCCGGGGCCCGCGGGGCGATGCCCCGTCCGGGTCAATTGAGGTCGGCCTCGTAGTTGCAGTGGTTATGCCCATATGCGGGCTAGAGACTTCGGTCTCGACGTGTGAGTTAAGGTGCACAACTCGGGCATCCCGCCTGCAGAGCGGGTAGAGGCTTTAGAAGGGCCTCGCCTCCAACAAAGAGATCGCTGTGTTTAGAAACCACAGAGTGAGAAATTTGTAGCAGTCGTCCTGTACGATCTGCACGAAGATATGGGCGTATCCCATTCCCGACGCCTCTAGGGAGGCCGTGTAAATAAACCGCAAGGCAGGTGTCGCACGTTAAACAAAACGGTTATATGGTTCGGGTGCACCTTTGCTATTTGACGGCAGCGCCGAATATCCGGGCGAGAATTACAAGCACTTAAACATTATGTATTACGATCGAGTCAAACATTTTAATTTAATAACCAATTTACTCGCGGGCATGGCAAACGCTTATTTTTCTGAATTCTGCAACTCTTGCTGACGACAATTGCGAGTCACTGACACTGGACGGTGAGCGCTGGTGCCCGACTGCAGGCGCACTTTTGTCAACTCTGCCTGCTTCGTAAATCATAAAAAAGTAGGTAGTTACTCTCGTAGACGTAATTGGAAAAATGCATCGCGATCGATATGTGATATTGTAAAAATATGTGCGGACTGTGATAAGTTATTTGATTCAAATAAGAAAAAACACGAGTGTGGAGTAGCTTATTGTAAAGTATGTAGGTCCAGACATGATGTAAACAGACTGTGTTACATTATTATACCTGTACATACATTATTATGACTGTAAAAATTAAACAGCCGCGCAATAATAACGAGTATCCGGAAACTTGTTTCGTCTTTTTACAATTTCGAGACACAGTTGTACGTTACGCAAACCGAAGATTTTTGCTTGCCTAATTTGTGCGTTGCACAAATTTGCTGCGAGGTGTGTGCTGCCGACAACAATATGACAAATAACTGTTCGTATTGTGGTATTCGTCAGCACATTTACAAGGGTCACAGCTGCAGTATTTTACGGCATCGACGCCTGTGGCTAAAAAGAAAAAAGGTGAAAAGCTTTGGATGAAATTTTAAAGTTATGGATAAATTATTGCAGCAGCAGTAATTAACCCCGGAGCACGAGTCAGGGTTTTCAGGGGTCAGTAATCTGATTCCAGTGAACAAAAATAAAATTTCTCGCGAGAGCATCAACGAGTGGTTATCGCAGCACGACGCGTACACAATGCACAAAGCGATACGTCGAAAATTTCCGAGACTGTATTACGATGTCGACGCCATTGACCAGGTGTGGGAGGCCGATCTCATTCAATTGTCGTCTTTAAAAAATTACAACGACGTTGTGTCGTACATACTGGTATTCATCGACGTTTTAAGCAAATGGTACCCCCCCTTAAGATAGTCGAAATGCCCCTGTACCGGGATTGAAAAATGAGGTTTGGAAGTCTATTCTACATCTATAAAGATAAAGTTTGCCGCCAACCGGACCTACCTAGACCCCTCCTACGCCGTTATATAGCTAAAAAACGGTTGATATCGTTTTTATTTTTTTTCTCCTCAACGAAAAAAGCTAGCGATACGCGGTTGGTGGCATTTTTTCTGTATAGAGCCTACTTTTTTGTGATTTTTTTTCAAGGTCATATATATAGTTCTTCTAATATAAAAATCGATTTTTATTTTTTAAATCACTATATCTTTTTTCAGAAAGGGGCTGCAGGGCTGGAATTTTTTTTCAAATTTTTGTTTTCTCTTGAAAAATAAAAAAAAAATTTACCCGAACCGTATTTTCATTGGCGCCATGCTCAAAAATTCAAAAAATCCATTTTTTTAGCAGTTTTTTGTTTCTAGCACGTTTTAGGCTGATTCTATGAAAACACTAATATTTCCATCGTATTCTACGCAAAAAAATACATCGAAAACATGTATCATACTTTTGTTTTTATCACTATTATATCCGGAGAAATCAGCATTCGTACCTGTGTCTGTATTTACCTATATGCAACGCTTAGAAAATCGAAGGTTGGAATTCAATCATCTATTTCTACTTGTATAATGTTACCGTCGATAATAGTATAATACATGTTTCCGATGTATTTTTTTGTGTAAAACACGATGATGCTGTCTGTTCTATCGTAGAACGTATTTAGAAAGTGCTAGACGCGAAAAATCACTGGAAAAATGGGTTTTCCAATTCTAATGCTTTATAGGTTAGCCACTTATAATAAAACCAATTGCACCATCATATTCTAAGCGAAAAAATACATCTTATTTATTTCCATGCTATAAAGTATAACCGATTATAGCTGTTCTTAGTTTGAATCTGCTAATCTGTTTGATAACAAAAAGTCGTCATCCAATTGAACTGAATGAATAATCAGTTGCGAAATACTTTTTCTGGAAGTTTATAAAAAATATTTACGCGTTTTTGTATTCAAAAAAACTTACTGATTAATTAATAACTGATTATTTATGATTTATAACTGAAAGAATTAATGCTGTTTATAATTTTAATCAATATTAACAAACAATATTCAATTTCCGATTAGTATTTTCAAATGGTATTACCACAGAAAGCAAGAGCTTATTATTTTTCGTGGTTTATTGTGGTAATATACAATAAATCACGTGTGTGATCCACAATGAACCACGAAAAACATATTGATTGACCTTGAATTCAAAAAAATGTTTGCAGTAAAAGATATTAAGTTAATAAAAAACCGTAGTATTGATTGACTTTATATTTGATAAATAAATAGTAGAATATATTATTTTAGTTGAATGTAACTTTATGTTATATTATAATAGAAACAATTATTTATATCTTACTCTTGTAATGGCAAGTCTAGTTTTATTTTCTAGTTGCACAATAGTTATCTAATATTCAAGGATTCTGATCGTCAATTTATTTTGTGATAACTGCTTTTGTGATTTTTTATTAGTAGCAAAACCAAATATAATTTATAATCAGCATATGTAATGTTTTGACTCGTATAGTGTATTGATAGATTTTACTATTAAAATTTTAATATTCTTCAGCTTTTTCAACGGTCATAAAATGCAATAAGCTCTTGTATTGGAATATAAATTAAAAAAATATTTTTTTAAATTAATTGTAAAATTGTTATGAATGTGACGTCCACGAGCATGGCCGTCTTTTTCTTAAAAATTTTAAAATTTTTTGCCTCCCATATGAATCCTAGGAAAACTCCTGTCGGTAAAGAAGAACACTGACAAATCCTACACTCTTTACCCTCTACTACTTTACTTTTTCTTACCTGTTGAATTTCAAGTTACCTTCCGAAAAATTCCCCTAACTGTCCTCATTAAAACTAAAGCAGCAAAACAAGCGTCACCACGATACACGTGCCGTTTTCCCCAAAATTTTCCATTCCTACGACAAACAAGATAATAAAAACCCTACCATAAAACCCTAGACGCTTGTACGTGCCTGTCGAGTATCCCAGCCGTCTTTCTCTTTTATGACAGCCATAAAACTTAGTAATAATATTTAGTAATAATAACACAGATTATTAAACTATTATTAACAACTAATATTAACTTACTAATGTTATACATCTTTAATTTAAAGAAGCCAAAATATAATTATTTAATTATAAGTTAAGGAATATTGTTATAGTTCATTATTAATTAATTAGTATTAAAACATGATAGTTAAATCATTTTTACCATAAGTTAGTAAATACAATTCAAACCGATCTCTTTTTCTTAATTAAACAAATAATAAATAAACAAATAGAATAGTTAAGAACAAAAATATATGTAAACCAGTCAAAAATCAAGTAGCAACTTCATTCTTTTTTGCAAACTGCATTAAAATTTTAAATATAAGCAGCGCATAAACTTAAAATTGTTAATAACCACCGCTAATAGTTTATTTAATTAACATTCTGTAAATAAGCCCTTGATAAGAGATATCCTCCAAGGAGAGAGAGAGAGAGAGACGCAAGGTCGACCACCCCCACTCTCCAAACCACCGACTGCAGCGCCAACCGCTTCAGCGCTTAACCAATCAAATGCAACAGCCGACACGATCAACCAATGACCGCCCACTATCGAGGCCCAGAATGCGCGCGCCGATTTCCACTAGTCCGCTTGGAGGGAGAAGCCCTTCCAGTCCTTTAAAAGGGGCTGCTTTCTCCGTTTCAAATCAGTACGGATCATTTCTTCAAACCTTTAAGAAGAACCTTGGTAAGGGACGAGCAGCAGGCCTCTTTGAAGTCGATTCCTAACGGGTTGGCTTCATCCAAGCGGACTAAGAATCAGCAGGACCACATCAACTCTCTCTCTCTCTCTCATCCAAGGAATTTCTACTGAAGGCCTTTTTCTAACAAATAAAGAAAAGAGTAAGCATAAAAAAATAACTTTTAAATTAAATAATTTTTCTTCTTTCGAAACGATTTAGAATACCGTTTGGATGTCCACTTAGTTTGGGTACCAAACAACTTGTTAGGTTCACTACCTTAAATATAAGAGAACGTTTCGATTAAATCAACTTTTAAATTAAATAATTTTTCTTCTTTCGAAACTGAGCAGCACGCCGGAGCCACCTTAAACTAATAATAAATAATAAATAATATAAATCGAATATTTCAACAGGAATCAATTGGAATGGAGTCTACAAGTGAAGGTTCATCTGCAGTTAAAAAAAGGAAAACTGATGATTCTAAATGCTTCCAATGTGATAAGTATTTACGCCATATACCTGGATCTCATAAAGAAATATTGACTCGCGAAGAGTGTAAAGATATGCACACTAATTATAATATTTATCTGCAAATTGGCGATTTCATTTGTTCAAAATGCAGAAGTAAATTAAGATTGAAAAAAAGTATGGTATCAAAAGATAGTGTTTTTTTCAATGAAGAATCTGTTGATGTTCAAAGTTCTTCTACAAATCAAGAAATTGGGTCTCATCCTTCAGATTCCACTCAAGATCTGTATGAAGACACAACTGGTCTTGAGGAAAGTGCATCACAGTTAT
This sequence comes from Sycophila sp. Sp_5, assembly GCA_018906775.1. Classification (NCBI taxonomy): domain Eukaryota; kingdom Metazoa; phylum Arthropoda; class Insecta; order Hymenoptera; family Eurytomidae; genus Sycophila; species Sycophila sp. Sp_5. Next base: position 5,488 of record JACCID010000403.1, read on the forward strand.
CGATCGATGAAATTCAATCAAACCAGAAATCGTCAGAGCAAAGTCAAATTAGTCAAAGTCAACACGACGAGTGTATTACAAGCACACAATCAACTGAGAGTAATAATTCCACTTTTTCGTTGATTGAAACTATACCTGTTGAAACAGAAAGTATGTCATTCTCAAGAACAATCGCAAGTCATGTATACTGTTTCATGTGCAAATCGCTAGAAGATTTAAAGGATGTACCTTTTGATGCGCGCATGCAAGTTTTTGTGAAAAGACAAATTTTCATTCCTAGACGAAATAGGTGTTGCAAGAAACATTTGATAAAAAATAGATTTTATGAAGATGATTTGGCTGCCATAGAAATAGTGACACATGAATCATTAATAGAAACTTCAGAATTAGGAAAATTCTTGGGTGCTTTATCAGATCGCGTCGATTATCGATTTTTAGATCAATTCAACGAAGAACAGATGTCTGAAGAAAGGGTTAAAGCTTTGACAGGTTATACATGGGATAACATATTTGAATTAAAAGAACTCATGACTGCAATGCGCAATTCAGAAAATCGAAATGTCCTACAAGCACTAGTCACATTCTTACTCAAACTGAGGACTGGTAATTCAGATCGATGTGTTGGGGCTATACTTGATGTATCTGAAAAAAAAATTCAAAAAAATATTGATGCAGTATTAAAGTGTTTTGAAAAAGATATTTTACCAAAATACTTTGGATATCAAGCTCATTCTAGAGAATTTTATATCAGTCAAACATCACCAGTAGCAAGATACTGCACAATTTAGAAAATCGGTTAGCTTTGATATGCGATGGTACTTATCTACGCCACCAAAAAAGTGCTAACAATGCATACCAAAGAAAATCATACTCTGTGCAGAAAAAAAGCCCATTAGTTAAGCCTTTCACGATCACTACTACTAATGGCTATATAGTTTATACTGCTGGGCCATTTAATGCTAATAAAAATGATGCAACAATATTAAAGGAATTATTGGAATCACCTGGAGGTCTTAATAGTATATTAAAAGAAGGAGATGTTTTTTTCCTGGACAGAGGTTTCCGAGATGTTGTATCTTTATTGGAAGAAAGAAAATTCCAAGTGTTTATGCCAGCTTTAAAAGGCAAAAAAAACCAGTTGTCGGACGAACAATCAAATGCATCTCGATTTGTGACAAAAATAAGATGGGTAGTTGAAGCGATTCATGGGATCATTGGTCAGAAATGCAAACTTCTACACAATCAATTGCATAATTCTCTCCTACACAATGCTCATTTGTATTGTCAGATTGCTTGCTTTTTACAGAATCGCTTTGGGAAACGTTTGAATTCAGATGCGGAGTTAATGGAACCAATTATTGAAAGAATGCATCTTAGAAAAGGATTGAAGAATACTTTTGCTAGTTTCGTAGCAGAACAAAATTGGAACCGAAAAACTGTACCGTTCCATAATATATCTTCTGATGATCTAGATGATTTCCCAGAAATGACTATTAATGATCTTAAAATATTTTTCACGGGTTCCTATCAACTTGCGCAAGCAATATCTTATCTAGTCGATAGTCGATAGTCGGTCAAAAGTGGAGACGCACCGGCTGCCCCTGCTCGGGGACGTGCCGACTCGCGCGTAGGCCAGAGGCCCATTGCGCTTTGCCTCCTAGTATCATCATTCCGAACATCGACATCCAATTCGAATGTCCCTATACCCCCAGGCTCGAAAACGATGGAAGCCCGGTATCCTCTTACCTTCCCCCGCCTATAGGCTGGATTTGATCCTTTTTATTAGGGCTATAAGGCCCAGTACACTAAAGTTCCTAACATCTCCGGGCTCTAGTGTGAAATCCCCACACACCCTCCGCCTAACTCCCATGAGTCTTGGGCAGTCACACAAAAGGTGCGCGGGGGTCTCATTTGACTCACCGCAGAGCCTACAGAGTTTCCTATTCGTTTTACCTATCCTGTGTTTGTGATACTCCAGGTCACAGTGACCCGTGAGCCAACTCACCACTAGCCTGATCTCTCTTCTTTCGAATTTGATCAGCTCTGCTTTCCAGCTTCGGGGTACCATTCCATCAATGATGCTTTTGATGTGTCTGCACCCCTGGCTGTCGTGCCATCTTTTACATTGTTCCCTTTCCACCCATTTCTGGATCTTCCTTTCTAGGTGGCAAAGCGGTATGGCAACCTTGGTATCGGTTGCTCTAATTCCCGCCGCTCCTCTGTTCGCGAGTCTATCCGCCTTTTCATTGCCCAGAACACCCGAGTGTCCCGGGACCCACTTTAATTCTATGTCACACCTTTCCGCAAGTTTATCTAAAGCATTGCGGCACCTTTTCACTTCTAACGAGGTGACCTCTACCTTACTAACACTTAGTAGTGCCGCTCTGCTGTCCGAGTGTATGGTGACCTTGCGGTCTCTCCATTCCTTCTCCAGCATGTGCTCTACGCAGCTCCTGATGGCTTTAACCTCCGATTGGAATACCGTTGAATGGTCTTCCAGGGAGAGTACCAGCTCTGTGCTGGTTCCCTTTAGCCACGCTGCGGCTCCTGTTCCTTTTTCATTTTTGGACCCGTCAGTAAAGCAGAGACTAGCTCCTGTTTCCTGCGGATAGACCTCTTGTTTGGGTTGTATCCCCAGTTTAAACTTCCTATCAAAGAAGAATTCCCTGGGGGTTCTGTCAACCTCCTGATTGTTATTAAGGTCCACTGACTGAACCAGTTCAGTGTCCTCATGTTCGGCTATGGCCCTTGTTGACCTGACCTTGGGAGGTCAAGCACCATCTCAAGTGCTTTTAACGGTGTCGACCTCATCACCCCCGTGATGCCTCTCATAATTAGTGCTTGCATCCTATCCAAGGTTGCCGCACCTGTTTTCAGTCGGCATCTTGGCCACCAGGCCACTGCTCCATGTGTCAACCTAGGTCTCAGAACAGCCGTATATAGCCATTTCAGCATTGAAGGCTTGAGACCCCAGGTTACTCCAAAAGTTCTTCTGCAGGCCCAGAAGCTTGCTAAGAAGCCATCCCTCTTTGCCTGCAGATGTCTGCTCCAGTTTAGCTTGGAGTCGAATGTCACTCCCAAGTATTTTACTTCCTTGGCTAGTGGCACCTCTTCCCCAAATAGCTTGATTGGTCCTAATGGTTTTACCTTGTACCTGGTGGTGAAATTCACCAGGACCGCTTTATTAGGGATAACGGATAGCTCCACTTCCCTGCACCATTTGGTCACTATGCTAAAAGCAAACCTCATAAGGCCTGCAATAGTGGCTTCAGTATCTCCCATGACTAGGATAAGTACGTCGTCAGCATAGGCCTGTGCGTATATGCCCCTGTCATTGAGTCTCCTTAATAGTTCGTCTATCACCAGGGACCACAGCGTTGGTGAGAGCACGCCACCTTGTGGACAACCCTTGGTTGCGCGCCCCCCTCCTTTCGCCTTACCCCATACTGCCTCAATCACCCTATCAAGTAGAGTGCGACTGATCCATCTTACCAGGCCCGTTGGCACATTGTGCCTTCGTGCTCCCTGGCAGATGCTTCTTTCGGTGGTAAAGTTAAAGGCCCCTTCCACATCCAGGAAGGCTGCCAATACCATCCCTCTTTTTGTAATACCTTTTTTTATCCTGGTTACCGCTTCATCCAGCGCTGAGTCCACTGATCTGCCCTCTCTATACGCATGTTGTGTCGGATATAGAGGGTCATTAGCCAGTGGTCCGTTCCTCATGTGTCGATCCACAAGCCTTTCCAAGGTTTTGAAGACAAAAGAAGTCAGACTTATGGGTCTGTAGTCCTTTGCTATCACATGGACTGGCTTGCCTGGTTTCGGTAGGAAAACCACTTTGGCTTTCCTCCATTCGTTTGGTATATAGCCTAGCGAAAGGCTTGCCTTATAGATACCCATTAGTGGTTCTACCAGGATGTCTATACCTCTCTGTAGCATTGCTGGTACAATGCCATCCGGTCCTGGTGACTTATACGGTTCAAACGAGCCAATAGCCCACCTCACCTTTTCTTGCGTAATTATTTGTTCAGCCATTTCCCAGTCCGGCGTTGCCACCGGCATGGGTGATCCGCTCGGCTGATTATCCTTTATCAACCCCGGAAAATGTGCGGCCAGAAGGCACTCCAGTGCCTCATTCCCATCAGCCGCCCATTCGCCCGAGGGAGTTCTTAGTTTACCCGAGGTGTTGATTGTAGGTCTTGCAAGGACACGATTTAGCCTTGCTACCTCGGGTACTCCATCCAGTTCCTGACAGTAGCGTTTCCAGCCATCTCTTTTGGCTAGTTCTATCGCAAGTTTGTAGCGTCTTTGAGCTGCCTGGAAGGCTTCTCTTTCTGCTACTCCCTTGCGCTTGCGCCACCTCCTTAACAGTATCCTTAATTCTCTCCTCTGGGTTTCCAATTTCGGATTCCACCAAGGTGCTCCCTTTTTACTTTTCCTCTCTTTCAGTTTGCAGCTATCCTCAAAGGCACCAACTATAGCGCCCTGGATTTGTCTGCTGACTGTCTCTATTTCCTCTGCTGTCGTGGGTGTGACCACGACTCCGGTTAATCTTTCTTTTAACCTTTTGAGGTATAGGTCCCAGTTGGTTTTCCTGGGGTTTCTCCATTTCTGTACCTCTCCTTTTACTTCCTCTAGCTCGAATCGGATCGTCTCATAGTCCGACATTGAGACCTCCTCCGAGACTCTCCAGTCAGAGACCATGCGACTGAATCGCCTCGACGCCAGAGTGATGTCCAGAACTTCCTCCCTTACCGCATTTCTGAAGGTTGGGGTATTCCCCTTGTTCAGTATATCCAGTTCCGTAGAGGCTACATATTCCAGTAGGTCTTCGCCCCTGCTGTTGCAGTTTGTGCTACCCCAGATGATGTGATGCGCATTGGCGTCACATCCCAGAATAACTTCCTTGCCGTCTCTCTGACATTCCTCAATCAGGGCCTTAACCTCATTCGGCGGGGGCCCTTCACCAGCGTCTCCTGGGAAGTAGGCGGATGCCACCACTATTTCCATGGTGTCGCCTCCTTCCCTTATCACTTTAATTACGACCGTTGTGAGATCCGTGTGGCAGTGTTTCGACCAAGCTTCGCCCTGTAGTCCTTTCAGGATCACATAGGTTCTAGTGCGAGTGCTATTGTCGTAGAACACCTTGCCACAGCCACTCAGTCCAGCCACAGTACCTTTCGCGTTAATCCATGGTTCTTGGATCAACGCGATGCCTGTCTGCATCTCAGCCAAGCTCTTCGTTAAAATTGCCGAAGCGCTTTTGCTGTGATGCAAGTTGATTTGGGTGAAAGAAATGTTGGCCCGCATTGTTGGCGCGTTCCTTTGTTCCTTTCATCCGTTTTTTGGCTACAGCCATACCTTTTTTTTTTTTTTTTCCTACTTAGGTGGGAGACTTAGCATAGGTGGCCGAACCAGTGATCGTCCAGCCGCCTCCACCCTGTGCACCTCGGTTGGTGGCCGCGCTGTCAGCTTGCCAGCCGTCTCCTGTGGGTTGTCCCCACACGGTGACCGCACTGGCATGCCTCCAGCCGCCTCCTCCTGTTGCACAATAGGCAGTGGCCGCGCTGTCTGGTCACTGGCCGCCTCCTCCGCTTTGTCCCCCCCTTCTTGAATCTTTTTTTCGTGGTGGACGGCGTGTGCGCGCACCACTCCACAGAAAGGTCTGAAGGCCAGCTCCTTAAGGGCCCTGACCCCCGCCTCCTCCATCAGTACGCGCACCGCCATCTCTCCTGTTTCATTGCCAGCCGTGTCTTATCTTATCTAGCTGAGATGATAACAGAAAAAAACACATTAGATCTTCAGTGTGTTAAAGTAGATCCACATATTATCAAATTCGAAGTAAAATCACGTCACTGTAATGCCAAGATGTATAAGTGTTATGTCCATTATCAACCTCAAACCATTGGTATCAGTGGTATTAAACAATATTGTTGTAACTGTGCCAATGGTAATAGAACAGTTGGTTCTTGTTCGCATGTTGCTGCAATTATTTATTACTTGTCATACGGAAGATATTTATCGAGAACAATTAAGCCAGCAGAAAATCTCACCACTCTATTTGACTTCAAAGAAATCGTTCCTGTTATAAATGAAGATAGCGACGAGGATTAAGTTGATAATTTTAACATCTGAATATGTACTGGTAGATCAAATAAATATTTATTTTTTAATCCTGTGCCATTTATTCAAATTATTTATAACAGAATATTACTAATTATATTCCTACGCTTAGTTTCTGAACGTGATTGTCAAATAATTTCCGAATTATTTGGCGGAACTATAATGACAAATCAGATTCAGTAATAAAATCACGCTTAGCGTTGAAACAAAAATTTATTCTGGTATACAAAGATTGATTTTTATTGACGATTACTCATAATCTATTAAATGATAATACTAATGATCAAATTATACATATTTTTATGTATTTTTTCGCTTAGAATATGATGGTGCAATTGGTTTTATTACAAGTGGCTAACCTATAAAGCATTAGAATTGGAAAACCCATTTTTCCAGTGATTTTTCGCGTCTAGCACTTTCTAAATACGTTCTACGATAGAACAGACAGCATCATCGTGTTTTACACAAAAAAATACATCGGAAACATGTATTATACTATTATCGACGGTAACATTATACAAGTAGAAATAGATGATTGAATTCCAACCTTCGATTTTCTAAGCGTTGCATATGGGTAAATACAGACACAGGTTCGAACGCTGATTTCTCCGGATATAATAGTGATAAAAACAAAAGTATGATACATGTTTTCGATGTATTTTTTTGCGTAGAATACGATGGAAATATTAGTGTTTTCATAGAATCAGCCTAAAATGTGCTAGAAACAAAAAACTGCTAAAAAAATGGATTTTTTGAATTTTTGAGCATGGCGCCAATGAAAATACGGTTCGGGTAAAATTTTTTTTTATTTTTCAAGAGAAAACAAAAATTGGAAAAAAAATTCCAGCCCTGCAGCCCCCTTCTGAAAAAAGATATAGTGATTTAAAAAATAAAAATCGATTTTTATATTAGAAGAACTATATATATGACCTTGAAAAAAAATCACAAAAAAGTAGGCTCTATACAGAAAAAAATGCCACCAACCGCGTATCGCTAGCTTTTTTCGTTGAGGAGAAAAAAAATAAAAACGATATCAACCGTTTTTTAGCTATATAACGGCGTAGGAGGGGTCTAGGTAGGTCCGGTTGGCGGCAAACTTTATCTTTATAGATGTAGAATAGACTTCCAAACCTCATTTTTTAATCCCGGAACAGGGGCATTTCGACTATCTTAACGGGGGGTACCATTTGCGTGGGTCGAGCCCCTGCGAGATAAAACCTCTCAAGCAGTCACTGTTGCTTTCAAAAAAATACTCAAAAAATAAATATCGTTTCCCGTCGATGCTTCAGACCGACAGAGGTAAAGAATTTGTGGGTAAACCTCTACAACAGTTTCGCAAAGAGTACGAAATTCGTTTTCGTGTTGTCACAAACTCCGATGTCAAAGCTGCAGTCGTCGAACGGTTCAATCGCACGCTGAAATGCGCCTGACACCTGACGTACAATATCGGCCATTTCACGCGAGCACCTGTGAGGTTAGGGCACTCGCAGAAGAAATGTTTTGGGGTTTCTTCCTCTTCTTGGCGCCACCTACAAAGGTTACTCGTTTCCTTTGTTTTGTGTGTATAATAACGGAGGCTACAATGTCCTGTTAATAGGCCTATAAGGGTTCGGGCCCCTTGTTTGTCTAGGTTCTTGCTCTTTGAGATCCATCCAGTAATATGTTTTCCAAGTAGCTCCATGGTCCACCTATAACCTTCAGAGTTCTCCCAGGCTTCCCATCGTTCCTTCTTTATTACGGTTCTTATGGTATTACAACCCTCCTGGTATGATACTCCTTCCTCCCATTCTGGTTGATTACCATAGCACGCACCTAGTCTTGCAAGGTTATCTGCCTTCTCGTTACCTTTGTAACCTGAGTGGCCTGGTATCCAGTTGATGATAACCTTGTTTATTTTAGTCAGTTTATCGAGAGTGTCTCTCGTTTCCCTGACTAATATTGATTTGGTGAGTGGGTTTTCCAGGGCCATTATTGAGGCCTGGCTGTCGGTACAGATTTGTAAAAATCTGCCCTTTACATCCCTCCTCACTAGATTATCTGCACATGCTCTTATTGCAGCGATTTCTGCCTGAAGGACTGTGTTAAAGCTTTTGAGCCTGCAGTTATAGTTTTTTTCCCCGCCTGGTCCACAAATGCCGAAACCAGTTATAAATAAAGCAGATTCAATTACATCGTCAAAGCAAAGATGTAAACTAATTTGCGCATCTTCTATGAGCAAGCAAGGGGAAAATTTTTATATTTGGTCATTAGTTTATAGAGCCGGGTCAATCGCAATATGTCCTGTCATAAAACTTCTCTACTAGGTCCGCAGCTATTATGTCCTCGTACAGATAGGCCATTCAGGAAAATGGGACTGCGACTTGTCAGAGCCCCCAGCCAGCGATTTATCTCCGGTGCGCTCGAATGACGCACTGTCGCAGAGGCTCCTTGCTGTGCAAGTATCCACGTCATAGTATTGGACTGGGCCTTTAAGCTCCCCACTGAAGGATTCACTTTCGGCTTTACATCAAACAGCGAATAATGATATAGTTGCAAGGCATTCGGAAAAAGTTCAATCTGACTGCGTTCAAATTCAAACCACGGTCTTTCAGTGATATCTCACCAATCAAAAAATAAAATACGAACTCTTTCCACAATCATAATTGTAACAACGATCATTCATTCATTATTGCAGGTGCTACAAACTTACCCACGGTATATGCGTTGGTTCCCACAGATTAACCATAAAATAAGACAACTTATGCAGCGAGCTCAGCTCCATTATGGTATTGTAACTCCTTGTGGTATAGTGGCTATCCGCGAATCACAGATAAAACCCCAAACACAAATATAAGTCATATGTATGCAATATCAAAATTGATTTCCCGACTAGACGAAAGAGTAGAAAACCTCCCATTACTTGATAATACACATTCTCGAAGATTACGGGGAAACTGCTATCCCGTCTTTAAGTACCATATTAACAGAATAGTTAGTATGAACGACAGACATAGTACATCTGTCGCATTTAAAAACTCGCGATGATGTCGAGCGCTTTTTAAGCACATTAAAAAAGCATATGCGAACATTCGCACAGTAAACAATATTAAAACAGATAGGAGAAGAGACGATCAAAAACTGTACTAAACAGCGGATAACTTCTGGAGTCGTATGATGGCTCACTTACAAAGAGCGCAGGTCATCTGCAATTTAGTTGCACATGCATCACCCGCCAAAAAAACAGATCACTGAAATACAGTAAAAATAAACAAATAAACATCATTTGCGGGAAGCGCTGCTTCTATTCTTTATGAGGAAAAGTGCAGCTGAGGCCTACCAATTTCTTTCGGATACATATGGCTGAATGAATTTGCGAAAGGGGAAAAATTTTGAAGACAAAGTATTAGACGCTTTGTTAAAAGAGGATCCATGTTTGTTTCAAGAAGAACTTGCTGTTTCCTTGGGCTTCACGCAACAAGCCGTTTCCCAGCGCCTAAAAAATTGGGATTTCTTCAAAAGGTTGGAAACTGGGTGCCGTACGGATTGAAGTCGAAAGATGTCGAACGACGAGTTTGTATGTCCAAAATGCTGCTGCAGCGGAATAAAAATAAATCATTTTTGTATCTTTTTGTCACTAACGATGAAAAATAGATTTATTATGATAATTCTAAATGCAGAAAATCCTATACAAAACCCGGTGATAACGTAGTCATAGCAAAATATCTTGTTTCTGAAAAAAAGGGCAAGCTTTTTAGAACATATAGCAGCAAATGGGAAAGTACAGTTAGATCCAAAGAAAATCGAAGCCGTAAGAAAGTATCCAATTCCAACTACCCCTGATAAGATAAAGCAGTTTCTAGGATTTGCAGGTTCTTGTAGGCGTTTTGTGAAAAGCTTAAATAAAAAGTTAAAATAACATTACCACTAACCAAACCTTTGAGACAAACAAAACCTTTTGTCTGAGATGAGGAGCAACAGGCTGCTGTCGAAGCTCTTAGGGACAAACTCTGCGAAGAACCAGTCGTTCAGTCATCCGATATGACAAAACCATTTATCATGAAGGTGGACGCATCCGATTATGCTATCGGCGTCATTTTTAGTCAATGCCCGAGAGGGAAAGATCAACCTGTCACATATGCATCAAGATCATTTAAAGGACTGGAATTAAGATATTCCAAATATGATCGGGAATTGCTAGCAGTTGTCCATGCTTGCCCGATCAAAAAGTTTACGGTCATAACGAATCACGAACCCCTGAAAAACTTCCGTAATACCAAGCGACCCGAGCTCAGATTTAACAGGTTTGAGGCCGCACTCAGGAGCTGTGATTTCGTGGTTTTGTATCGACCCGGTAAGACTAACACAAACGCTAACGCTCTATCCCGAAATCCCTTATTATAGCAAGAGAAAAAGAACTCTGAACGATCCCGCACCGACCATTACTTCTTAGTCGAGGAACAGGAAACGAATAATAGTAACGAATAAAACGACTCAAGTCGATTCTTGATCGTCCTAGTCTCCAAAACAAAAGTATGCTTGTAAGCTGTGACGTCTACTAAATTTTCATTCTTTCTTTTTTTCTCTTCTCTCCCGTCGGTAAATATTTTGCCCCGCGCGGTAAACATTTTCGCGTCCCTTACCCTCCGATTTTCCAGGCCCAATCCCACTAAGTCCCTCTAACGCCACTCCCAGTAACTTAAAAAGGACTCATACTTTGTTTTGCATTAAGATTTCTCAAAACTTTCATACATTAAAATCATAAATTAAATAATAAATTACAGCAGAGAAAGTGCACGTTTAGTCACGTTCGCGATGCGTCACCCGGGAAAAACACATTACCAGGTTTATGACGACCCGACTCTTGCGCGCCGACCGCCCGACCCCTAATTACCACGTTGACTATACCTGGACTTCGGAAATTTTCCATCGATATATAACAAACTCTATGAATAAACAACAAATTGTTTCAACTATTGTATACGCTAATAGATATTTAAATTACAAATCTATCAATATAAGTCTGTAAGAAATCGAACGAGGCCTTCCAAGCGAAAATGAAGAAAATAGAATTAATTGTTTTTAAGTTTAAAATTATAATAACTTTTTTCCTATTAACTTTTAACATAATATTATTTTTGGATTAAGTTTGTAATCACTTTGTGAATAGAACGGCACATTTTAATATAATTTTTTGTAAAATTTCCTAATAAAAGTTTTCCTAATAAAAATATAAAATTCATAAAAATGAATTTAATCATTTCAAACATAATATCATTGTAACTTTTTTCCCTAAAAACATTTTACGCAATAATCTTTTCCAGTGAATTAGTAAACCTTTATAAATAAAATAACCCACTTAAATAATAAATTCTTACAAATTCCACATAAAAAAAGGGCGAAAAACACAAAAAATAATAATGTTGAATTGATTATTTTCGAGTTTGAAATTTTTATAACTTTCTTTCTATAAACATTTAACACAGTTTTATTTTTACAATAGATTTGTAATCTTCTAACGAATATTATAGTATATTTTAACAAGGATTTCCTATAAAATTTCTTATAAAAAAAGGGGCAACAAACAAAAAATCCGAGAACTCAAAAATTCAAAATTTACGATTTCCACACATAAATTCACTATAACTTTTTCTCTATAAACATTTAACACACTTTTAAAATTGCAATGAATTTGTTATCTCCTCAGAAACACTGTGATATATTTTAATAAAAGAAATTATAAAGTTTCAAGTCAAAAAAGCCGAAAAATGCAGAAATAAAAAAAAAAAATTGTTTATTTCTAAACTTAAAATCATTATAACTTCTTCCCTATGAACATTTAACACAAAATTCTTTTTGAATCAAGTTTGTAATGCATTTGTGAATATTGTGATATATTTTAATAATAATTTTTCAAAATACTTCATACCAGAAAAATACGAAAAACTAATTTTTATAAACACAATTTTCGAAGAAAATAAGATCTTTAACACAATAAATGAATACATTAAATTATTATTACATATATCCCAATATAGGTAAAAACAAATAACTTAAATAAGCTGTTCCCACAATAACAAACAACCAAAAACAAACCATAGATAATTCATCAGTCTTCAAGTTAAAATGCGTAGTTTTTAATTAGAATGACTATTCCTTTACATTAGCATTTAAATAACTTAAGTTACTTATAATTATAAGAAATTCATAACAAACAATATAGATAGGAAATAATGTAAATAAATGTTTATATTTCAATTATTTAAACATAAATAAATAAAGATCTCCCTTTTTCTCATTATATAAATGATATCAACAAATTTCAATTATATATTCTTTATAAATGGACTATTAATTATTCAACCAATTAATAAAATAATGTTAAAATTTAATAAATAATAAATTATTAAACAATTCTTGTTAACTTCTTTAATATTATAGCCAGAACTTCAAATCGTTTTTATATCAACATTAAATTTCATTTGCATTATTTCTTATGTAATTGTTTGTTTATAAATCCTGCGCAACATATAAATAAATAAGAACTATGAAAAATATGTAATGAACTTGAAGTGAGAGAGAAGATCAGAGAGAGAGAGATACTCGGCGAAGTTCGCCCTCCGCCGCCTCAGCTCGGGTCACCAAGCTACCCCCGCTACGCTTTTCCGACTCCCACGCTGCCGAATTTTCGCGCAGCTCCACCAATCAGCACTGACGTTTGACCTGGCGCCACTAGTGGGGATGACTGGCCCTTGGGCCTTAAAAGGGACCGCACGCACTGGAAAAGTCAGTTCACTGGTCAACTTCGCTCTTCAAGGTCTTTGCTCTTCAGGACTACTTCGCCCTCCGGACTTCAAGTTGACTTGATCCAGCTCTCCAGTGGCTCCGGTCTGGCCACCGCTTCTTCAAGGGTCCACCATCCTCACCGCTTCTTTAGGCTCGCCAGATCGTCAGCTTCACCATCAGCAGCAGCTCAATCTCTCTCTCTCTCTCTCTACATCGATCTTCACTTCAGTTCCTAGGGATCTTCGAAAAATAAAAGTGAGTTGTAATTTTCAAATCTTAACTTTTCTTTCTATTTCTTTACTTTTTTCCAACGCTCGATTTTTGAACATATATAATTCTTGTCTACGGCCAGCATTGCACCGCTGGGTTGTATTCAAGGATTTGTGGAATCAACTTCCTTTGCCTCCCATCCTCAACTGACCGAGATTATCCGGGTTGACGTCTAGATACACCGGAAGATCGAAGTCAGATCCCCTGTATCCTCCCTACACGCGGACGCAAACCTCTAAAATTCTGTACGAAACAATCCTTAAGGCGTTGCCCATTAGCCTTGGCTAAGGCATACGCCATCCGCAACAGAGAGGCTTGACCGTGCGTCATCCTCTCGGCGTTCTATTAACTTGGACGTCACAAAGCCTAAAATATCAGAGATGGAATCCCTACTAAAAGCGCTTCCCCTGGGTTAACAGAGTTCCATGGAAGAACAAGGAATAATGTACCTGAGTATCATGCTAAAACACGTACTACTGATGCTCACACTTGCACAGAACTACAAACGGTCAACGAGACACTCCATCGACCTTCCATGGCCAATAAGGATTCAATCCAAGCGGAAACAGCACAACAGGAGTACCCGACTTATTATCATTCGACACCATTAAAACCAAGACCCACACCAGAGGCAGCCGTATTTAATCAAGTGTCGAAACACAGCTTCTCAATTCCTTTCTTGCCGTTAGGACAAAAAGTTTGTCTTACAGTCGAAATAGACAGATAGGAGAACACGGTCAATAGATGCAGATTATGACTCGGGCAAATATGAACATAAATACAGAAGTGTGTCCTACAAACCAAAGGATATCAATCTTGCCCTCAAAGTATGAAAATTGGTCACTGAGTCTTGACTATCTTCTTCCGGATAGCGAAAATTCTTTTAAAACAATATACGAACACAGGAATGGAACAATGAGTTTCAGCAACAGGTGAGTTTCAGCATTTTAAACAGACGCGGAATTCATTTTTGTGTTTTCCCAGCATTTCTTAAGAAATGTTTGTGTGGACGAGCCTAAAAGAACGGAGCAAATAATATACATTCAGTACAGGGCCGATAAATACAAGCCATGTATACATTTCCATTTTTGTGACATACAACGGCATTATTCCGTACATCAAAGGGGATGTACGAAGGTAGGATGTACAGATAGTATGTCAGAAAAATTACAAGACAACATTGATGGCGAAGAAAAAACGTCCTCGTAGAATAAACACTTACGGTTGCTGAGAGTTCTCTTGTTGATACGAGATCACACTCAGCATGATCGATTTCATTCACACAAAGGGAAAACTCGACCCCATGTCCGGAATCTCGACTGTTGCCAATTGATGCTCAAGAGTTTCTCCTGAGCTTACAACATGGCCTCGCTCCAGTGCGCCGGTCACCTAACCTTCTCTCTCTCTCTCTCGCATGGTCTACGACAGTCCGCGCGGTCCATTTAACGGTTCGTGAACTGTCGCAGAAGCGTTCACGAAGATGCGCAGGCAGTTTGACAATGCCACGCATTACAACCTCCTTTTTAGCGGAAAAGACGCGCTCTCTGCGGCGTTCCTCCAACTTGCACGCGTTGGAGGTCGCATTAGCGCGCCTTCTTCAGAAGTCGAAGGCACTTCTCTTCCCTCTTGGCCTTGAGGGTGGCATATTCCTGGCCTTTGGCTCGTTGGTTACCGCCAACTCGGAGATTGCAGTCGGCATATTTTTCTTGTAGCCCTTTCGCTGCTGACGTTACCGAGGACGATCTCCCGGCCGCTCACTTGGTAGTGAGCGAGCCGGTTTGTTGTGGACCGGCTGAGGGTTATCTCCCACTGGTTCACTGGTTGGAGGAACGATCTTCTCGTGTTAGTATTATTGCCAAGTATGGCCGTAATCTCAAACAATCCTGCGAATTTGGTGCTAGCTTCCCTACTAGTCCCTTGACAGCACTAGAGAGGACCTTGTTCCTCTTCCAAACAAAGAAATTGACCTTGAAGCTGATTTTTGTGTCAACTCGCGTTTTAATCACGTGCCTGCCGATCTCGTTCTCGGTCAATGCTCAGTCAGTCCGACAGCCAGTCCTGTCGAGCGTCTTCTTCGAAACGAATTTCTCACATATGAAAGTGTTCTATAACCGAATAGATAAAACCAAATCAAGGGTACATGTGCAAGTCAGTAAAAGTTAAACTCTACCCCGTTGTCGGGGAGAAACACTTGGAGTGTTCCAAACCAAAGACAGACGATTCCTTTAAACGTCTCCGAACCACCACCATCCACCGAGTAAATAAATCCTGAAACACCAGGATGTACTCGTACCCTTGTCGAGTAATGTGTAACGCTTCCATGATGTCTCCTGCCACATATTATCAGGGTCGTTCTATAACCCTGCAGTACTGCACTTCTGTGTACTGCGCGTGCGGCAGTGCGGCTAACATGACACTCTTGCAGAATACGCCTTTGCTTTTTTTGTGAACCTTGAGCTTCCATGCATCGGCGTCCTCCCATAGGATTCCCTGTACCAGTTGGTCCAGGTTATAGTAGAATAATCTACTCCCGGCTTACTTGATTTTCGAATCTTTGAGTGGTTTCTCTTTTGCGGTTTTTAGAGCTGGAGGTAACACTCATCATCAGAGTGGACTCATCTCCTCGCTCTTCTCCTCGAACATACGAGAGAGAGCGTGTGGGACATGACTGTGGGCCCCATTTCGGTGCTCAATCGTGAATAGGTGTCCTTGTAGCTTCAAGGCCCACAAGGCAAGTCTTCCAGTCAAACCCCTCAGCGTGGTTAGTCACCATAAGTAGCTGTAGTACGTAATGACTTTGATTTCGTACCCTTCAATGCAAGGGTGAATCTTCTTCATCGCCCATACTACAGTGAGACATTCTTTGGATAGGAAAATATAAAGCGAGCAAGGGCTCTAGGTACACAATATACGGACCTAATAAATGATCAACTGTCGCGCGATAGTAACTTTCTTTAAGTCAAATTTGAAACAAATATTTTTTACATATTTTAAAATCTTGTATACTTTACGAAATTTGGTTAACAGACTTGTATAGTTATTTTCTTTGAGATAAATTATATAAAGTTTAATAAATTGGTATTGAAAATGTATTATGCATTTTCTTTTTATTTTTATCAAATGGGAGCACATAATAAATGAAAATCTGTTTTAAATTTTTTAAAATAGTAAATTTAAAATAAAACATTTTGTTTGAGAAAGCCACGTACCAAAGAATTAGCAACGGTTTTTTTATATTACACAAATTGTATCAGATATATTTTTGTGTATATTTTTATTTTAATTTCTAATTACTTTCTTCCATTTATTCTATATTTATTCTAATAACGCTTGAGATTTTACCGAAAATTACGCATAGGTAACGATATTGATCGTTGCGTGCGTTATATTAACAGGATATCTTTTAAAGCGATCTTCGTTTTTCTTATTGTTTAATGTGTAAGATGTGTAATTGTACTTCAAATCAGTGGTAGAATTAGGGGCAATTCATATTTCAGTAAAATATTGAATAAAACAAATTAAATAATCAGTTGATAAAACAAAATTCCAATTACTTTTAATATTTTCCTAAAATATGTATTGATTATCACCAACTCTACAATTCATTTGAAGTACAAGGGTAAAATTTTACATAATTCTATATAGTAATCGATGAGAAAAACGAAGAGTGTTGTTGTTGAAGATGTCGGTTGATAATATTTGATTCTACTATTAGTTCGTTTTACGACGCGCAGCATCTTCACTACCTCTGTATACCGGAAAGTGGATGTCCGGTCGGTTCCATCCACGCCGCTCTGCTTTCGGGTCCCGGAACGGAAAAACTTTCAAGTATAAACACGTACATGTCTGTAAGATTTAGTAGATGAAACTACATCTCTTTACACTATAATACGATTGAAATACAAAATTTCTGTAAAATTGAGAAACGTACGTTTGCGAATAAAAGCCAATGGTACTCTTCTCAACGAAAGTAATAGAGCTAAATAAAAAGCTACAACTTCTGCATTATGTCTATCTTTTCCGTAATATACTGGTCCAAGAATTTTCATAGTTCGGTTGTACCACTGAGGCTTAAAAATTGCTTTTAAGCCATTTGCAAATGTTATCATAAGCTTTAATTGTGTTCCATATTTAGCATTATCCACTTCAATAATTTTTAGTTTTCTCAATAACTGTACAACTGTTCCTAATTCTGGAGCTGGTGAAGGAATTAACTGACGTTCGTTTGGCCACTGTAAGAAAAATTCCGAACTACTATAAATTAAATCATTAAAAAATAACGAGTTAGTTATGTCAATAAGGTAATGTATTTGTTTATACTATAATTTTGTGCATGCTTAAGAGGTCTAGCCTGGGTTAACCCTTGTCGGTCACACTTCAGTAGAATCGCATAACGGTCACACTAGGTGACTTTCACCCAGCGTCAAAAAAGTAATATCTTGCTTCAATAATAAGTCCTATTTATCTAAAATAATTTTCATGCGTTTTTTAAGGATTCTAAAAGATGTTCTACGTGTATCAGTAATAAAAATAAATTTTTTATACATTAAAAAATTGTTATTACTTAACATAACAAAAAAGTAATTTTTTTAATTAGCAAGTTTATATCTATTTACACAATTGATATGAAGCAAAAAACCAATGGGAATCTATTTCTAAAACATAATATTTAAAAAAAATATATAATATTATTCATTTTAAAAAGTAATTTATTTAAAAGATTGAATGCGCGAAAAATGTCGAATTTTAATGTGTGTTTATTTAACGTGAATAATGAATATAAAGGAATGAAAAATTATTATAATATAAAAATATTATAGTAAATACTTTTTATTATCATAATGTAATATAAGTAATGAAAATTTTTCGAAAATTACTTATTAATTTTTTTTTATTTGATTACATCTCGCCAGTACATTCAGCAACATACAGGGTGTCCAAAAAGTCTGGAAACACCCAAATAACTTTTCAGGTGATTTATTTGTAAAAAATGTCAAGGTCATATTCGATGTAATTTTCGACAAGGAATTCAACGGTGACCTTAGATTTGACCTTGAAGATGACCTTGAGGGTTTTTTTAAGGTCGGGTCAATTTTTTTTAATGGGAAGTACCATTTTTGACATCAGCAATGGAAAGAGCGGGGAATTTTACATTCAAAACCATTGAGATCAATAATTTTTCATTGATCTTAAAGGTCATTTGATTTTACTTTTAGCGTTACCCAGGAACAACGGCGTGGACGTAGTAATTTCTGTTCCCTTTGGGGTGCTTTATTATCGTGAGTCCCCTTGCCTCTCACGTGATTGGATAAATATTTCCAACTATGATTATCGTAGATGCTCGAACTGCTTCCCATTTACTTCTTGACACTGTCCTAATCGATGGTAAAAAGCACCAACAGCATTTCTGATGATTTCAGCGGGGATGAGAGCTGATTCATCAATGATCCTTTGCCGTAATTCATCCAAATTTTGGGGTTTTGTTTTGTACACTCGATCTTTTAAATACCTCCAATATAAGTAATCAAGAGGCGTCAAATCGGGTGATCTAGCTGGCCATTCAATAATGCCTCTTCGTCCTATCCATCGATTAACAAATATCGCATCTAAGTAAGCGCGAACAGTTCGTGCATAATGAGCTGCTGCGCCATCCTGTTGATACCATGTGCCATTAAAGTTTTCTCCGGTTATTTCCATTATTGCAGGAACTATTACACTACTGCTGCGGAAAATTATTTGAACGAATTCAATAGAAGATCTTGAAATGGTAATAATCAATAATTGTTTTTGGGTAACGCTATGGAAACTTCTCCTTTTTCAATTGCCGATATCAGATGAGGGGGACTTAAGAAACAAATTTTGACCTTGGATTGACCTTAAAGGATACAAACAAGGTTAGGTTTGAGGTAGGCGCTACTTGTGATTGAAGAAAACAGCTGAAGTAAGCTTTGATCTATTTCCTTCAATCGAGTTTTTCTGCGAGACCTCAAAATTGAATAACCTCCAAATGACCTTTAAGATGAATGGAAAATTATTGACCTCAATGGTTTTGAATGTAAAATTTCCCGCTCTTTCCATTGCTGATGTCAAAAATGGTGCTTCCCATTAAACAAAATTGACCTGACCTTAAAAAAAACATCAAGGTCATCTTCAAGGTCAAATCTAAGGTCGCCGTTGAATTCCTTGTCGAAAATTACATCGAATATAACCTTGACATTTTTTACAAATAAATCACCTGAAAAGTTATGTGGGTATTTCCAGACTTTTTGGAAACCCTGTATATTTCGCCACACATTGGATGAAGACAGGAAGGACAAACATTTATCATATTGGAGAAAATTTGTCACTTGGATTTCGCATGGTCTTGTTATAAAAACATGAAATTTGCTTTGCTCATAACGCATTTGTAAAACTATATTCCATTCTTGTTGCTCCACAAATGCTCGTAATAGACTACGGTGTGCTTGATGGCTGATAAAGTTTGACTAAAATGGGTCTAAAATCTGTTAGGGCAATAAGTTTCTATATTGTTTGGACATTAAAAATCAGTTGAATTTAAAATCCTAGCCGCTCCCTTTCGCAAGTTACACGCATTCTCAGATTTTTACGTAATCGCCTGTACTATAGAAATTCTGCATAGATGTGTATCATATTTTATTCATCTATAATATAGATTCAATCGGTCTGGAAATACAAAGCTGCTACACTTGCAAAAAAGTAGTTTAAAATAAGATAACTTTTCAAAATTTTTCATAAAAATTACTCTCCAAAATCAAATTTTGAAGATACAGAAAACATTGAGTTCGACACAAATGGTCCAGATGAATGTGGAGTTCGATCATTGTACTCTAAAGCTGGAAGTATTGACAAAAAAAGTAAGCTTATTCGTGTTAATAAATTGATATTATTATGCATTGCTCCACAAATAAAAGAATCTTTCAATAATTTGTGAGGGAATTTTATTTAAATAAGATTATGAAGGACAGAGGAAGGGAATTCGCAGGTATGCTCGAGGAGACAAAGATAACTGAAGGTTTGGATTACCTGGAGCGTCCGGGTCCGATGGATGCAAGCTTGAGAGAGAGACCCTGTTGAAAAATCTTACGTAAGACCTTATGTAAGATCTTACGTAAGTTCTTACGTGAGATCTTATGCCAAAATCTGATATGAAATTTTTTTATATATAAAGGACTAAACACCGTGCAAAATGTGGATAAACTCGTTATTAAAGAATATTTTTTCGATGGTACTTTGAATTTTTTCAGATGCGGAACTTAAAAATTTTGCTACACATCTGAAAAAATTTAAAGTCCCATTGAAAAAAAAATCTTTAATAACGAGTTTATCCACATTTTGCTCGGATTTTAGTCCTTTATAAATAAAAAAATTTCTGATCAGATTTTGCAATAAGATCTCACGTAAGAACTTGTAACAGAGTTATTGTTTGGTTTTTAAGTGAGCGCACAAGGCGGAATGTTTAACGTTTAAGTTTTTTTCTTTCTTTTGTATATTTTTGATTATTATAATTAATTCCTTTATTATTACTAAATAAAATTTAAGTTATTTTTTTAAGTGAATCAGTGTGTGTCAGTTTATTGAGAAACGTTAACGATATCCGTAAGTTTATTTGAGTGCCGCGTATGGAGTTTGCGAGCGTATTGGCAACAAGAGGTTTCAACAAGCGTACTAAGCTCATTCGCGAGTAGTTTTCTTTGGACGTAGTGAGTCCAGAGAAAATCGGAACATCTCGTCCTGCCACATAGAAAACCCGATTGTTACAAACTTACGTAAGATCTTGTGTAAGACTTTTCAATAGGGTAGTAGCATGTATAGTATAGGTGGAGAGCAGAATACGGAGTTTCGTTCAAAGAATAATTTGACCTTTTGTAGTGGTGAGAAAGTTGGCGGTTACCGGGAAATGTTGCAAGTCGGTACGGGCGCACACGCGAAGTTTTGTGGATGCGACAATCACAACACGCAGACAAGTATAACACACGATTTAATTGAATATAGTGGACTTTAAGTGAAATTGCTGTGAGTGTTTTGAGTGTTTCTGCCCAATTGTTGCCCTTGAGTGTTTGTGGTTTGAGCGTGTCTTTCATTGGTCAAGGGGCGGCGGTTAGCCCCAGTAGCAGCGGAGAAGGTAGCGGAGTTTTGCCTCAGTCGTCGAGGACATCCCCGACCTCGGCGCGTCAACGACCTTCCTTGAGGTCTGAGCCAGCCGGACAACGGAGCCAAGGCGGTGCAGACACACCCGTGAGTGAGTTTTTCCAGTGGTTGATTCCGCGTGAGATAAGGGTTGGGGATGTTGGTCGTGATAGTTAGGATAGGGATAGTAGACATTCAGCCTGTTGGTCCGTCAGTGTATAGTGCGGGGACCTTGAAATACTATATCACAAATGGCGCGATCAATGTGGGGCAGTTGACAATAAAGACATTCTTTTTCCTTTCTAGTGAGTTTAACAAAAAATTTTTTTTTGTTTACCCCCCCCCCCCCACAAATTTCTTTCTCGCTCCTCGTTTGCAGCGGCGGAAACGGATTAAGTGATAATTTTTTTTTGTTGAGTCGTATTTTGAATAGTATCCCATCTATTTGAGAGTGTGTGGGAATGTTTAAGATGACGCGAGAAGGAACGAAAATTTCTTTTAGAAACCGCGAGAATAACAAGGCGAGCGTGACGAGACTTGAAAAACTTTCCAGTTTAATCGGGACTTTTCCAGAATCAAAGCGTGTGTGTGCCGTGCCGTCTGTTAGCGAACGTGCACCCGAGTAAGCAGGTGACGCATTTCTAATTTAAATTTGAATTTAAATTATTATTGATTTATTTATTTTTTTTTTGTGACAAGAAAAAGAGTTGCGTCATCCTTTTTTCCAGGCCACGCTTTTCTTTTCTTATATTTATTTTGCGAGCGGATTGCTGGTTTCGCGACCAACAATTTTTTTGCGTTTTTTGTTTTTTTTTTATTTTCGTTTTACAGGAAGATTTGCGATGATTATCCTTTTTTTTTTAAAGGGAGATTTGCGAATTTGATTTTCTTTTCAGGAAGATTGGAAAAGTTTTTTTTTTAGAAGAATTTTAAGAGGGCTCTATCCCCCTGGCGAAAATAGATGACACCAATCAGAGCGTTTGGTGGATGGATTCCTTCTAGAATTTTTACAATATAATCTCAAAACTGTAATAATTATAAACTTGAAACTCGGATAAACAGCGGAAAACCGAGATATACCCGGATTTTTTTTTTAAATGCAATAAAAAAATAAATAAATTTCAGCTTTCGCTGTCATCTGCTCTAGAACTGGCTTGGACTAGAGCAGACGATACTGGGAGGTTCAGAAGCTGGCTCCAAGCCAGAGATCGAGGATGTAGTACCCGGGTTGCTCCACGGATGCCGGACGTAAATCCCCCGAGGCCAGCGGTAATCTACGAGTTCCCCTGGGGCTGGAATTCTCGGGAGGAAGGGCAGGAGGGTGGGGTGATTGAAGTCGGGGCGGTGATCCATTAGATCCCAATGCTCCGTTATGACGATGGGTACAAACGCCATCGTTATAGTCCGCGGCGGCAACTAACACTGGAGGAATATGAGTCGCCCAACCTTCCTCGTCCCGGAACTCCGAGTCCTGAGCCAGGATCTCCTAACTGCCGGGTCCCGGCCGGAAATCGTAATTCAGAGAGGAAGGCATTTCCCTATCATCGTCCCAATTTCCCCGTGACGCTCCTAGGAGCAATTCCATCCGCGACGCTCGAGAGAGCATAAATCACCGCGAGGCCCCGAGCGGGAAGAGGAGCCTGCGCGAAGCGAACATAGAGGCCGCTCGGGAAGCACCGGAGAGAGAACACCGGAGGAATGCGCCATGAAGATCGGGTCCGGAACTTCGCCGGGAGGGAGTGATGTTCGGCGAGCTTCCGTATGTGCCCTTCAACGAGCCCAAGGGTCCCCATCGCGGGCTTGTTATAATTGCTGGCAGGTAGGACATTCGAAGGTGAGGTGCCTTCGGCCCGCCCGCCCCATTTATTGTGTTGTACAATGTAGAAAATACGCTGCTAATTCATTTTATTTGTAAGCGCCCTCTATTTTAATAAGTCGTTAACTCCCGCGACATCCTTCATGAGGCAATTGTCTCTCCCGAGTCAGTCTCGCCCGAACGTGTATGGCGATAGGACGCGTCTCGAGCGTGCTCCTCCTTTTTGTATCTATTTTGCCTTTTTTTTTGTAACTATATAATAAATGACCATATTAATCTAAACAAGTTAATATAATTATTCACTGTGTCCACTGACAAAATAACATATTGCAATAATTGTGGACGGCGCGGGTGGACCTGGCCAGCTGCCCACGGTATGCGGAAACCCACGAGGCCTGGTTGAGGGCTCGTGGCATAGAAATCGGTCCAAAAAGGACCATGCACCCGCGGCCGGCTATTACTGGTCCGGCCCCTAGCGTCCCATTACAGCTCCGGGACGAGTGCCAGAGGCGGACCTCATAGCCAGACCAGCCGCGCCGATAACTCAGCCGGCAGCACTGGTGGGTCCCACAGCAGCACCCGCCGGACTACCACGGGAGAGGAGTGCCGCCGTGGCGGAAATGATTTTGAGCGTGCTGACTCACCTCCACCAACTGGTCGGTAGACCAATCTCTCTCCAGAGAAAAGCCGCAACGAAGTAGAACCGCGACTAAGACCGCTTCCGCGGCAATTGAATGTTTTTTTTTGTTTGTTGTTACAATTAGATGGAGATGAGGATGTGATTTTTGAAGAGATTGGAAATGTGAGTTGAATGGTTGTGTTGTTAAGGTGATGGGTTAGGAAAACTTGAGGGATCGAATTCCCTTCCTGCAAGCCGACTTTGGAGTTTGTAAACGTTTACTGTCGTTTCGTTTAGGGAGGGGGAGTTTGTGAGGGAGTTTTATTTAACCTTTAGAGGGCCGGTATGATGCCATATGGCGGTACGACTTTTATAGGTAAAATCGGTCAGTCATATGGTTTTTGAGGTCGCTGATTACGAATATCAAATCAAATTAATATAATGCGAAATATTTGATCCAATATGGCGACTCTATATCAACATTTTGGTCGTATTCATGATAGCGTCTTAGTAATATTCATGATAGCGTTCTGACCTTTCAATAATGACAAAAATATTGTAACGGATAACTAGGGGAAGCTATATCTGAAAATTTCACCTTTTTCCGATAGAAGGCGACTGCTAAATACTGTTTCCAAAGTTATATGGGACTGGACATTATACAAACGAGCCTGAAGCACCATATAACTGTCTACTTTCAAAAAATATCTGATCCAACGACTTTTCAATTGGCATTCCTACGAGAATCTGTCTTCAAATATCTCTGATAGTAGTGGAGAATCGAAGCCAGGCCGTCAAATAGACTCTGATGATGACAATGCAGTCTGCGAATTCGCTTTTGATGATGTCGAATATATACCAGGTCTTGAAATTTTCTATGACGCTTCTTTATTTCCTCCGTAAAAACATTCACATCATCATCTCATATTCAAGAAAGTGTTCAATTGAAGGAAGATGATCCTATACACTATTTTGAGTACTTTATCGATGATGCTTTACGAGATTTTATTTGCAAGGAAACCAATCGATACCAAACTTAAAACTCAGAACCTGAACACATGAAAATGTTTCAGTGGGTAGATTTAGAAAAGAAAGAATTGCTAAAATTCTTGGCTCTGAGTATTCTCATGGGACATGTCAAAAAAGGATGTCTAAAAGATTATTGGAGTACTTCGCCTGCTTTATTGACTCCAATATTTGGACAAACAATGTCACGCAATCGATATAGCCAAATTTTACGTTTCTTACATTTTCGAGACAATGAGATTCTATCTGATCATCCGCTGAGAAAAGTGAAAAATGTCATTGATAATCTTAAAGCAAAATTATCAAACGGTCTTTGCTCGGGAAAAAAAGTATGCATTGACGAAAATCTTATGTTATGGAAAGGGAGATT
The DNA here is from genome assembly GCA_018906775.1 of Sycophila sp. Sp_5. Lineage (NCBI taxonomy): Eukaryota > Metazoa > Arthropoda > Insecta > Hymenoptera > Eurytomidae > Sycophila > Sycophila sp. Sp_5. Next base: position 30,622 of record JACCID010000403.1, read on the forward strand.
ATTGTTCAAACAGTATTTACCCCTGAAAAGACATCGTTTTGGTATCAAGATATTTATGCTTGTTCATTGTGAAACCGGTATGATCTTAGATTTCATAGTTTATACGGGAGCATATACTGATTATGAACATTTTGATTTAGGCGTTTTTGGAGACATAGTTGCCACTATTATGAAACCTTTTTTTGGCAAGGGTCACATTTTATATACTGATAATTAATATTCTAGTCCAATTTAGGCAGAATTTTTACACGAAAAAGATGTAAGATTATGTGGCACGGCAAGGAAAAATAGGAAAGGATTTCCGTCTTTGGATGCAAAGTTTGAGAAAGGACAAATTTAAAGTGCGCATAATTTGATTTGGCTGGCTATGAAATGGCAAGATAAGAAAAAGATTTATATGATTACATCTGTACATGAGCTCATATTGGAAAAAACTGGCGAAAAAGATCATAAAACTGGAGCTGATAAAATTAAGCCCCAATGTATCATTGATTATAATAAGAATATGGGAGGAATTGACTTGATTGATTCGTTATTATCTTCTACAGAAACTTTACGAAAATCTTTTAAATGGTACAGAAAGTTATTCTTTTGCATCAATGGTATGGCTATCATAATTGCACATGCACTATACTCTTTGAATGGTAGTCAAATGACTTTCCCAAGTTTCAGATTAGCTATTGTCAATGAAATTCTTGAATTGAATGTATATATGAAAAGCTTTTCTAAATTTTTTTGAATTTTTTACGTTATTTTTTTATGAAAAAGGGGTGGTTTTTTAACCCTCGTGGGGTGGAAAAATGAAAATCGTCATTTACTCCTTGTTTAAGAATTTAGCGTGGTAGAATTAGGATGATGGTAGTTACAGGGGGCGGGGAATTAAATAAACGTAGTTGAGTTGGTAAAGAGCTTTATTTACTGAGCTCAGCAACTTTCATACCTTCAACGTCAAATTACTTGTATTTATAATCAAATAAATGCAGAGCTATAGAACGGTAGAATTGAGCAGGAGTTGAGAAGCTGAGCCTTATGATGAGATACAGATGTTGAATTAAGCAGGGGATGAGCAGGTCGCAAATAACAAATGTTGAAGCGAAACAATCCAGCGTCCGTTCCGTCCAAGAGTTTGTTTGAAAGAGAGAGATAGCGAGAGCGCCAGCGCCGGGACTCTATCTTTTAACGCAAAAGCGCTTGAGCACGCGCGCGCGTGCATCAGCGCTAGTCGACTCTACAGAGCAACAACGTGCGCATGAGTTCAGTCGCATGAGCTCGCATAATCATGGGTGCGCGCCCAATTCAAATATGCAAATCGCGAAAACCCCTTTTACAGTATTTATATAAACTGCGATAAACATACGAGACGATATTCATTCAAAGATTATATAATACGAGCATTGGAATCGTTTGTTGCACTGCAGCAAATTTGCAACCCCTCTAGAGCGGTGAAAATTGTTAATTAAGAAACAGAAATTACTAGAAATTATAATATACAATCAATTTGATCAGAAAAAAAATAAGTATGCTGCCTGGATTAACTTACAATGAGTTTTTTCTAAGACTGAAATTTTTAACATGCGCTCGACCGTTAAGATCCGGCGTGACACCATGTTCCAACTCGCCGACATTTGACCTTAGTTTGGTGATAACTTGGGGACCCAAACCCCCTTTTCTATGGAGAAATCGAGCTTTTCAAAAATCTCAAATACCGGCCCTTTAAGGGTTAAAGATAAAATAGGAAAATAGTAGTGCGTCATCTAATTAAAAATAGAAACAATAAACTAATAGTATTTTTAACAAAAACAAAGACACAATAATAATAAACTGCATGAATCTGGAAAGTGTAAACACAATAGACAGCTCATTAAAAACTGAACTAATACAATATTTACAAATTTTAAAGTCGACATTAACGGAAGAAATTTCAGTGATACAGAAGAAAAGTGCAAACTCGTACATTACTATAAAAAAAGAGTATAGCCGACAAATAAAGTGTCGACTATACTCGAATTGACGCCGAATATATACACACATAATAGAAAATAAGAAAAAGATTTTTGTTGGATACCAGAACTGCCAAGTATATAATATTGTAAATTCAACGCCTTGCAGCAACTGTTCGAGATTCGGATATAGCATAAAGAAATGTCAAAAAAATGTCACATGACACAATTGTGCGCTTTGAGAGCCTCACCCGGACTTCTCGGTGGCTCTCCGGCCAGCAGGCCGCTCGTCTCGTCTGTTATCTCGAGCCTGGGGGCAAAAATCCTCACAGATTGGCCGCCGGGACCGGAGAGAGTGAATGTTGACGCTTAACGTCGCACGACGCTCGCGTTTGATCAAATGATCAATTGATCAACACCTTGTGCACCTGGTGCCTGCGCGTTTCAGGTCTTTGCATCCGGCGGAGAGCCATTGAGTTTCTGGGAGGGTAAGGCCTTATAGCGGTAAAAGGATTACGGGGAGGGATAATGTAGTGTCATTATAGTAGGAAATGTATACATCCTGGCTGTAGCTTGTAGTGCTTCCTGATTTTTCTAGGTCCTATCTAGTTTCCGCATGAGGCTAGGCACAATTACATAGACTTTTGGGGTTCTATGACTGAGTGTGAAACTGCCCTGTCACATCCCCCCTTACTAAAACGAAAATTACGGGTTACCGTAACTTTTTTTCTAAATTTCTTTTTCTATGCTATAGCCGGTTAACCTACCCGTTGGTTCTTTAAGATTTCAAAGCCATTTTAACGCGATTTAGTCCGTAATGATTTGAAATCGATATCCCTCGAGATACGGACGTAGATTTTTAATCGGCCAGCGCACTGCGAGACACTCTTTCTCGGTTGTCGAATAATTACGCTCGGCAAATGTTAACACACGGCTTATACAGGGTGTTCAAAAATGAACTGGCACGACCAGTATATCCGTGTTCAGAATAACATTCTAAACACTTTTTCCCTTTTGGCATATTTTGCAATTGTGGCTAATTATCGTGTTATGGTCAATCAAAAACTTCGATAATTAGCCAATCAGCGCTCTAGCTGACGCTGGTAGGCGGGGTTTACTCGAGCAGCATGGGCCGCGCGGGGAGAGTCATGCGGGGTTCATCATCAAATCGAGCGCTGATTGGATAATTATCGAAGATTTTACTTAACAGTAACTCCATAATTATCCCAAATTCTGAAAAATGCCAAAAGTGAAAAAGTGCTTAGAATGTTATTCTGAATACGGATATACTGGTCGTGCCAGTTCATTTTTGAACACCCTGTAGACACGATCGGATGCTCACCATCCTCGTGCTCCTGCGTAAGGACTGCACCTAAGGCACCACTACTCGCGCCGCACTGAATTGTAATCGATTTCGAGAAATCCGGCCGCGCTAAGACGGGCGCTCTCGATAACGTCACTTTTAACTGCGTAAACGTCTCCTCTTGCTCTTCGCTCCACTCCCACTCGCGCCCTTTCTGTAACAATTTAACTGACAAAATTGTAATGCGGATTCGCCTTCGATAAATCGCGAGTACCATCCAACCATCGCAAGAAAATGACGAAGTTGTTTTACCGTGGTCGGCGCCGGGTATTTAAGTACAGGCGCCAACCGACTGGGATCGGGTCGAAGTCCCTCGCTATCGTGCAGAAATCCTAAATATTGAATCTGCGAACAGCAGAATACGCATTTATCCCGGTTCACCACTAACCCCGCTTGCACTAATCTCCTCAACACTAACTCTAACATTTTCACGTGCTCATCGAATGTCTCAGATGCGATAATTAAATCGTCAAGATAACTAACAAAAAACATACGGCTCGAATTCAGGCCCGAATAAACCATCGATCAAGCGCTGAAACGTTTTCGGCGTGTTTGTTAAACTGCTACAAACCCGAAACTGGTACTGCAAACGCGGTACATTTTCTGCTCAACGGAACCATAGGCACGTGATAATACGCTTGCTTTAAATCGATGTTTGTTAAGAATTTCGCTCGGCGCAATTTTTCCATTATCGAGTCCATATGCGGTGGCAGATACGCGTCAGGTATCGTGACTTTACTAAGATCGCGATAATCAATACAGAACCAATAAGTCCCGTCGCTCTTCCTAACCATCACCGGCGCGTTGCTGTATCTCTCGCCGATGGCTCTATAATGTCGTCCTCGCGCAACCTTCGAATTTCTGCTAACGTAAGCTCCAATATTTTAAGCGACATCCACCGGTATTTATGTCGAATCGGTATTTCATCCTATACTCGAATATGATGTTCATTAATTGAGTAACCCCCGATTTAGCTGATTTTCCCAGAAGAATGTCGTCGATTAATCGATTTATAATTCCCTTTTGCTCATCACTAATCTCTGATATCCCTGTGCACTCTGCGTACACTCTCGACTCTTCACCACTTCTCATCCTAATTCCGTATCGACGTCGAAGACTTTACAAAAATCCATACCAAGAATTAATTCGTGGTGTAGATTATTTACCGCTTTGACTGGTAAAACCTCTGCGTGTCCATCGATTTCGATCGCGACGTCAAGCACACCGGCGACACGCGTAACTTTACACCCTTAATCGCGGAATAACTAACTTTCAAACGATCGCAATACCGTTCGCTCATTCGCGGGCCCGCAAGTGACAACATTCGACAGGATCGAATAACGCTTTGTACGTCTCGCCGAAAAACGCTGAACACCACGCGCAATTTCTCACCGTCACACCCGGTGCGCCACAACCTTAGCACAACGTTTCACGCGGCAATTGAGTATGCGCCCGCTCCATACATTCGCGAATCACATGGCCCGTTTTCCCACATCCGAAACACTGAATGGCTGGGCATTCGGACGCTCGATGGCCAACACCTCCGCATGTAAAACACGAGCCGAAAAACGTAGGACGTGTACTCGGTGAATTCACGCGTTCTCGGTCCACGTGCGCTCGACCCATTTCGACGGCCGATGCCTGCTCCCCCGGAGGAAGTCCCTGCGCGGTGCCTCGTTTGCGACGTGCCTTGCACCGGTACTGAAGCAACTTTCGACCTGATCACGCGAACTCTCACTCGAATTAAATTGCCGAATCTCTTCAGCATTTTTTGCGGGCGTATACCACTCACAATTACTCGGCACTCAGTCTCGCGGCCTAAACTCATCTTGTGGCTCAACACTAACGCGTGACGTGACATTACGCTCACTCGGCGCCTCCACCTGATTGGAGACTTGCCTCGCTTGCGTCAGTTGATCGGTCGCAACCGTTCTCCCGCCCGCTTTACGCAAATCACACGCGGAATAATATTCCCATACCTCCGGTTCCTCTAACATGGCGCGCAACTGCGGAGTTATCGTTAAGCGCATGTCTACTCCCGTCGATACAATCATCTCGTTCGTAGCAGATGAAGCCAAAGACGTATGTGCGTCAGCCATAGTGGTGCGTGCGCGAATCATCGCCACACAAGCCTGTGTCGCGCTGCTTACTCTCACCTCGGTATCCGAATTCTCTCATTCCATTCGGGATACTGCACTCTCCGCGTCGCTTGACACCGCGTTTATTTCAGCGACATTTTCATTTACCCCTCCACCCGTGACATCACTAACCCGCGGTAATCGCAAAGCATTTTCAGCGTGTACATCGGCCACCGTTACCTAAGTCTTGCTCACCTTTGTCGGTCGGCCTTGTTTTCTTCCGATGATCGGCTTGCTTATTCGCGGATCGCGCAAAATTGTATCAGCCGCATGCTCAGGCAATTCTACTCCCGCGCTGCCCATTCATACCAGGATACACTCTCATTCTCAGGCTCAACTTCACTATATACCGCGCGAAGGAGCCGATCATGCAACAACTCCACACTTCTCTCAACACTACATCTCCGCGGGTTCAACTTTTTCAAACTAACGTTTCCAATTCCGAAATATCTAAGGAATAAATATTTTTTTAAAAAATAATAAAAAAAGAAATTTCATAGTTTCAAAGCTAAAATCGTGAATTTTCGAAAAATTACGATTTTCTAGATCAGCTGGGGCCAATGTTAGCTTCTCTACCCATACCGAGGGAAATTGCTTCTTGAAGGGAATTACTCAAGGAAAGAATAGCGCCCATGAGAAATTTATTCGAGCCAAAATTCGCTTAAAGCACGACTTTTGAGCATTTTTTGGTCGTTTTGCCCCACCGTGCAGCGTGCTGCTTTTGCTTTTCTGCTACGTTAACCAAACCGCCACTAACTGCTGAAAGACGGAGTTTTTACGGGAATTGCTCGTATGCTTTAAATAGAATTAAAACTACTCTGCTCTAATGGTGTCGTTTTTAAAACCCATCTGTCTTATTAAAATTGCTACCCTGTATACAATAAAATTCTTTTAAATCTACTGAATTATGCTCTTATTTATAACTCTTATTCGGGAAATTAAGCCTACATGAAACATCTAGTCTAGTCCATGAACATTGTTCCACTATCCTACACTTGTCTCACTAAGACAGACAGATACTCCGGATTAAAACTTCAGACTGGTTAACCTCACGAAACTTACCAGCGCAGCACCGCCACTTTCGCTCGTTTCGAGGACTTTGACCATTTCTAGTCTTACTCTATTCAGGGTCGAAATTAACTGGTGACTGACCACGAATTGCCCACATAGGTGAAAGCTTGCAAACGCAGGATACACTTGTAAGGTGACTGTTCCCTCCTGTCACACGCTCCGGGAATTATTTAAAAAATATTGATTGCCTTATCAATACTCTTGTAGGAAGGTTGCTGGGTAGAGGCTAAGGGAAGGAACGTAGCGCGGAGACTTTCGACATACTTGCTAATCTGCACCCCACCTCTCCCTCTCATCTACGGGGGCAACTCTTTAATCATACCCGGCCGGTGGTGGGAAGGAGTTGCAAAGGTTCCTTTAAGGCGGGGTTCTTAAATGTGAACTCTATCAGAGCGCACTTTGGAGAGCTCCGTCTTTTCCTTGCGGACCATCCCTCCTTCCATATTTTTGCAATCGCGGAGTCCTGGCTAGATCCAGTTGTCGACGACGGCGTCATTCGGGTCCCTGGTTATTCGACTGTAAGGCAGGATCGCAATGTGAATGGGGGAGGCGTTCCCCTCTTTGTTCGGAGAGACTATACAGTAAAAATCTTGGAAAAATCCAACACTGAAGGACCAGGCAAACCTGGAATCCCAGAGTATCTTTTTTGTTCCGTGCAGAGGGGGGATGGTCCTCCCATTCTCGTGGGGGTCATCTACAGACCACATAAAATACAGATGCAACGCGACTCTAATCTTTTTCCTGTCTTACGTTCTCTGGTCTCGGAGTTTAGTCATAAGGTGGTAATGGGGGACCTGAATGCTGATCTGTTGGCGACTTCGGACGATTTGCTAAGGCCATTTTTCCGGAGGCTTGGAAGAGAGTGCAGGTCATAGCCCTGCAAAAGAATGTAGCCCCGACGACCACCTCGGATTTTCGACCTATAACGCTGCTTAGCTTCCTTTCTAAGGTTCTGGAAAAAATAGCCCATGACCAAATCACGGAGTATCTCAAAGAACAAAAATTACTAGATCCCTTCAAGACTGGTTTTCGTAAACACCACAGTACGCAGACAGCACTACTCAAACTGACGGACGATGCACGTATGGCCATTGACAAGAGGAAGGTAACTCTTATCTTTTATTCGATTTCAGTAAGGCATTTGATACCATCTCCCCAGCTAAGCTTCTGGGAAAGTTGAGAGGTTTAGGGTTTACCAGGGCAGCTCTTCATTAGATTAAATCATTTTTACAAGGTCGTTCTCAAATGGTTATCTCTACAAAAAATGGAAATTCAGAGTATATTGAAACCAATCTGGGAGTTCCACAAGGGTCCGTCCTGGGTCCCATACTTTTTTGTCTTTACGTCAATGACCTACATGACAGACTAGACGGACTCGACATTAAGCACATTTTCTACGCAGCCGACCTCCAAATATATCTTCATATTGCAAAAGAGGATCTATCAGATGGTCTGACTCGACTGTCTCTAGCGGCACAAAAAGTGGCGGAGTGAGCGGCGTGTTACATCAAAGTTAAATCAAAGCAATTTACTTTGGCTTAAACAGGAATGTGAACGACATCAACAGCAGGTCACTGACAGGTGTTGAGCTGGGGGACGGAGTATACGTTCCGTTCAGCGCTGAAGTCACCAGCCTTGGTGTTGTATTGGACAATAAATTATCGTGGAAGCCGCAGATTGACTCCATCACAAAGAAAGTCAACAAAGCCCTTTACAGTCTGCGGTTTATACGGGGCTGCACCATTGAGGCACTACGCAGGAGGCTAGTCGAGTCTTTAGTCCAACCACACCTGGACTACTGCACGGTCGTGTGCTTAGACGCAACGGACGAACAGCGTATCCGACTGCAAAGACTAAGCAATGCATGTGTGAGATATGTTTACGGAGTTAGGAGGGATGATCACATTTCTCCCTACAGGAGGCGATTGGGATGGCTCAGAACGGACTCCCGCAGTCTGTACTTTACAGCACTGCTATTATACAAAATTATTAGAATGAGAGCCGAGTTATCTACTTGATTGCTTTTCTGCGTACCCTCCGAGAGCCACTGCTAGGGGTGAACCGCAGGAACTGAACATCCCCAGAGCGAGCACTGAAACTGGAACCAGGGCATTTCAAGTACAGAAAGCTCGCTTATGGAACTCCCTTCCTGCTCCTATCAGCCACCTGCCATCTTATAAAGCTTTTAAGAGGATGCTGCGCCAGCACATGTTGGCGATAGATCTGTAACCTCCAATATCAAATTTTATCTACTCTGCTGGGTACTGGTCCAGTGAATCATAGATCTACGCAAGTAATTTGACTGTGATATTTTTAATATCTTTTTAACTTGACTGTGATATTTTTAATATCTGTGATAATTCCAGTATTTATATATGTATTTATTATTTTATTTATTTAATTGTAAATAGACTACATCACCGGCTGTCTTTTGTCTTTTGTAAATAGAACGTCAAAGATAATCCTCACAAAGGAAATATGTTTTGTACATGTAAATTTTGACACGTAAGATTCTGTAGATGTAAATTTTTGCCTGCACAGGCGAATAAAGGAATATCTATCTATCTAACGTAGAGTTTAAGTTTCGGCACTTTTGAACAAAGTATATCTTTCACTACGGTTTCACACTAACTGTATGTTTATATGCATTACTATTGTACATAACGCTGTATAATTTTTTGTTGTTCTTACGATGATTTTGCCCTGCTTGTCACCCCGCCGGATACGCAGGGCAGAAGGGGGGTTGGTCTTTTATACACCCTTGGATTCCCCCTTTTTATACCATAACAGAAATACGGCACGCCTTACGACTCTACTTCTCTCCGGTCCACTGCACTGCTCTGCTTCACTGCTTCTCTACCTGAAATAATCTCTACCTCTCTACCTCACTGCTTCGAAGGTTCCTGTTGAGCGCCAAGCACCTTGTACACGCCGCCGGGTCACGAATATCACGCTCCGACTGATTTCTCCTTTTTCCAGGGTATGGGTTTTTCCCGACCGCCACACGCGGGGGGAAGGGGATAAAATGGATGCATTGCAGGAGAGAATATTGCGCGGGCAAAGAATACCCTGAGAGGGTATACGCAATCAAATATTCGAACGTCAAGTTGACGTCACGCGCGTAGTCGGCCAGTCTCTCTCCTCGTGCTTCGTCGCTCTTCCCTCTCTCTCACGCGCTCGGTCTCTCTCTCGCTCCGCTCCGTCGGCCTTTATCCACGCTCGGCTCTTCTGAATTCCTCAGTCTCGTCCTTCTCTCTCTCTCTCTCCTACTCGCTCGTCTACACGTCTCACGCGCTCTCTCTGTCTCCTCTACTTGCGTGCCGCTTCGATTCGCACCTATACGCTCGGTCCGCGCTCGGCCACGTGTTGCGCGCGCGTACCGAACGAGCGCTTCCCCGGAATAGGCACAAGCTCCCGTATCAGTAACTCTCTGTGGGCTGTTTTTCGATTTATGCAGTTGAGCAACAGTGAAGCTTTCTATCGCAGCGTGGACCGGCTTTACGTCATCTTTGAGATTTTCGGTATTCTCAAGGAGCAGCTTCGTGTGCGTGCTAGTTGCGCTTAACACAACAGTTTGGTTTACCATTGTATCCTTAAAGGCCGAAGCCCCAGAAGTTAATTTAGCCATTTCACCCGCAGCGTCCTCGTCTGATATGACAGTTGGTGCGGCGGGACAAACAGGTCCCCCATTCCCGAATGATTTTAGGTCTTCCAGCTGTTTCTTTATCACATCCGATTGCTGAAAAAAAGCTCTATGGTGCTCATTACGGGATGCTGTTGATACAAATAATAAATCTTTTAAACAAAGAGATGGACAAATATTAAATAATTAATTATATTATTTAAAAATTAATAATACAATAATAGTAAAAAAAATTTACTGGTGAGAATTCAACCTTCGAACCTAGGCTTACTAGCCAAGAAACTTATCCACTACGCTATTAGGTCACTTGTAAGATACTGCTAAGAAATTATATATGTTCATTTACCTAATATTACATGAACATGTTGATGATAATAATAACAATAATTGTACCAAAAACGACAGAAACAATAATGATAATTTTTTTTCAATAACAATAATAACCTTAATAATAACACATAGTATCAATAATGATAATGGCAATAATAATAAAAAATAAAAAAACCCTACTGATAAGGTCTAATAAAACGCCATAAAATGGTGCAAAAACCACATAAAACCTGATAAATAATTTATCGTATTTTGTAAAATTTGTACAATTTTTTTATAGTATTTTATAAGATAGTTTCCACGGGGAACAACAGAAATAACAGAAGTTGTAAAATATTTTGTTATTGTCAACATACATTTTATTTTGTCGAAGTTACAAAAATTAAAGGCTCGTCCAGCGCTTTTATAATAAACACTCACATAGAGAAAGGCACATCAATACGTTTTTTTGTTATAAACAGCTTACTTGTTTATAACTATTTACATTAAACAATTTATTTTTTAACAAAATTAAGAAATGTATAAAAGAAAATGTAATTTAAAACCGTACCGAAAAACGATAACTAAAAGTATGTTACATATGCGAGACAAACACAGCGATTGCATTAAATTCCATGTAATTAATTATAAATAAGTTATTATTTTGTAAAACAAAATAGTGCCAAAAAATTGACAAAAATATTTAAAAATTAATTAGTATAAAATTATTTATAAACAAAACAGCCAATAGGTTTAAAGAATTAATTATTCAGAAAAATGGGACTCTAAAAGGAAAAAAAAACTCATTGATCTGAAGTATGTCAACAATGCTCTACTTCAAGAATTTTATAGACCAAATAACACCTTCGACTCATTCAGTCATTGTCTTTCGACCATGCCACCACGGGCGGACGAAACCACCTTAACCGAGGAAATATCCACGGGGCACTCCTGAACTTGGGTCCAGGAGCCCTTAATAAAAAATAAATTATTAATTTTGGGGCACGTTCCCCGTAGTTTTACGTGTGTGAAAATAGTGCGGGGACGTGCCCACAAAGTTATATCCGTCGATCAGCGATATAAAGGCGGACGCGCGGTGCAGACCCGCGTTGTACGGCGAGTGCCTACCACCGACAGTGCCACCACCACTAATGATCTACCACCGGCACCGCAGAAAAAATCGCCGTCGCTAGCAGCGATTTTGGGTTTAACATCGTACGACCGATTTCCCTGCCACCACCGTCCACGCCGACTTTGACTGGTTTTCGCCGAACGCCCCCCCCCCCCCGCCAACACCATCACCAGCCCCGTTGTTGAAAGTGAAGGGGCGATCACCAACACCACCACCGGGCAAGAGGACGACACGACCACCACCATCGCCATATGTTCCTTGCCCGGTGATAAAGCGCCCTTGGCCCATGACGGAGGAGGCCTACGTGCTATTACGTGCAAAAGCGCGTAAGTGTATATGTTAATATATACAGCCACTTGCCTAAGGCGTTACGTTCCTTTGGAAATAATTTCCAAAGGCGATTGGGTTAGTGAAAATCCGTGTCGGCACTGAGCGTCCCGTACGAAACCGCCTCTGGTTAGAAGTTGCTATTCGGCTCTGAAAAGGGTTTTTGAGGGTTTGTAAAAATGAGGAAATTTTGTATAATTAAAGGATGATTTTATTTTAAAGTCCTTATTGGATACGCCGGGTTCGGTGTTTATGAACATTTAGGAACCGCTCGGCGCCATTTCCCTCTCCTAGACAAGCGCGGATCCCTCCTTTCCAAAATTACCTTTAAGAAACATGTACCCATTCTAGGCATATGACGTCACGACATGCAGCGCCGAAATTGTAAGATCAAGAGAGGGAGAAAACTAGTTTTAACTATAAAAGGCGGTGCTCTACAGAGTTCCGGATACTGTTTAGACACTCTCTTTAGAGACAGTCTCTCTAGGGATTCTCTTTTTAGACATTCTTAACTTTATTATCACTTGACCAGCATTCTCTAAAGGACTCGAAGCTAAATAGCTATAAACACACGTTTATCATGACGTATGCAAGCGAAAGCTAAGAGTAATTAAATTATAATTTGCAATCCCTCTCTTGATTACAAAATAAAAATTCTAACATTTTGTCAAATTTAATCACAAATAAAATAAAATCCATAATAAACTGAAATCTAGTATTAATTTATTTCAGTCACAAGCAAAACTCATACGTTTATCATGAAGTATGTGAGCTTAAACATACACTTTTCACAAAAATTAAGGAAACAAAAAAATTAACTTAAAATTTTTTCGGAACACTGGTAGTTCGGCAATCCTTAGATAAAGCACAAAAAAAATTGCCAAATTTTTTGCATTATTTTTCTCGCTCTACGGACATAGAAAAATTTTTCGAGCTAAACCAAAGCATAGGTCGCATAGCCTGTTTATTCACCTTCAATGCTAGGCGTTATATTGACCAAATCTTGCGACCTGATGTGTTACCTTCAACAAGAAACAGAAGATTTATTTTTATGCAGGATAATGGTAGGCCTTATACAGCAAATGCAACCCACCAATTCTTTCAGAGAAACAACATAAGATTGCTGAGGCATCCTGCAATTAGTCCTGATCTGAATCCCATTGAGCACGTCTGGGACTTATTGGACCGCCGATTGCGTCAAAATTATCCAAATTTAAACAATTTAGCAGCATTAGAAAACGTTTTAATAAGAGTTTGGGATCAAATCCCTCAACGGATGATCCGAAATCGCATTAGGAATATGCTAGAAAGACTACAAGCTATAATTAGGAGTTGAGAAGAGAACACTCAAAACTGAACACGATACACGCATACGCACACGCACAGGCACACGCACACGCACACGTACACGCACACACTCACATGCTTACACACTTTAGAAAATGAGATTGGAGTCATAAAATACTGTGGAGCCGACCAACCACAGGGTCTCAATTGTTGTGGAGTACTATTAACACACGTGCGTAAGCACAATAGAAGCATAAATCCGACCGTGCAACTTCCACGTGGTATGCTTTGGAGCCTGTTAAAAATCGCCAAAAAATTTCGAAAATTTTGTTGTTCCCTTAATTTTTGTGGAAAGTGTAGTTTAAATAAAGAAAATTCAAAGAATCAATTGTTTTCCTTGACAACAATTATACGTTTGTCATGACGTATGTGAATCAGGAAAAGCAGTTTTCACTAGCAATATACACACGTTTGTCATGACGTGTATAAGTTAATAGTTTGTTGCACAGAAAGAAAATGCTGATCATAATATAGATCAAAAAGTAATAATATATTTTCCTTAATAACAAAACTCATACTTTTGTTATGACGTATGTGAGTTAAGAGTCAATTAAAGTAAGATTACAAAAGAAAATATTTAAATAGACACCTTTTTACTAGAAACACTCGTACGTTTGTCATGAAGTTCGTGAGCTACAAAACAAAAATTTTCATTCGAATATGAGCTTTCGGATTTTCAAGAACTCATGTAACGCAAATCATTTTGTATGTTACAAGATGCGTCTGGTCAATGTCTCCCTAATCTCTGGCAATGGCTGCTGACGGGAGGCTATAAGGGTTACTGGCCCGATCAGGCTAGCCGAGCCATTCGTTGCTGAGGCATCGCACGGCACCTTATTTGTCTCCTGGGTGCACTTTGGAGTGGTAAAGTTGCTTGCAAACGGAACACTTGTTCACTGGACGAACACATTCTCCGCCGCAAACAACGCAACTCACAGAGGGTAGTTTACCTGCTCAAGCAGAAGGCATGATGCAGTGCCAGTATTGGTGTGCGCAGACAGCGAAAGCAGTCGAAGACCTCCGAAGCGTGCCAGACCAGCCTTCAAGGGATGTCTTCCTAACCTCTACTCGGACGGAACAATTATTTAAATAGTCTCTCTAACTCGAGGAATCGGAACCGTGCAGGTGTGCTCCGGTAGAGAATAGAGTGCGGGATACTTGTCCTGGTTTTATTACGCTAGGCATCTCCCCGAAGGGTTATCTCCGTGGTCCCCCATGGGACATGGGGCTGGGATACGCCCAGCCAGTGCATCGCAGCAGTGTCACCACTAGCCTTTCCCACTGCAAAGGAGCCGTCGGTTGCCCGCCTTTTCGATTAGAAAAGGAGGGGCCGTAGCTCCACCGCCGCGACTACCGATTCCCCTCTCGGTTGGTAAGACCCAGGGAGACCCTCGGTTGGGCCCGAGACCCTTCCAATCCCTAACGGAGGAGCAGGTCGCTACCCTAGTTGAAACCGCAACTCACACGTCGAGATCGAGGAGGATTTCCAGAGTCTGCTGGTGCAAACACCCCGAGACTCTTTCAATCCTCTCCGACCTCTAGCCCTAAGCAAAGCGGGCTTTCAACCACTGCCCTCTCGAGTCAAACCCAGTTGACCGGGTCCGGGACGGACAAGTCCCTGCCGGGAGAAACCCGGTCGCCCGTAGTACCGTTTATACTCTTTTAGGAGTACCGGTTGGAGGCCCTACCACCTCCGGCACAGGCCACCAGCTCGGATACGTGGAATCGCCAATTCCAAAGTCCCGAAGGACCCCCTGCGTTTTCCCGGAAGAACTCATTCATCAACACTTTTGCACTCTCACTCCATGTCTTCGTCCATCCCTTCCTCGCTTGTAATCCAGCCAATCAATCCTTTCTTCCTTTGCCGATACATAACTTCACAATTTTCTTCCAACGATTCACAGCACTCTCTCTTCTTACAAACTCTAGCCAGTCACGATCTTTCTCTTCTTTTAGCATACTCTTATATTCATTCACACCTTTTTTCCATTCATTCCATCTCATTCTATCAACATCACCAGTCCTTCTTCTTTCATCCTGATACCTTTTACGCAATCTTATTACTTCATTTTTCTTTCGCTCTAACCTTTCATTCCACCATACAACACCACGTTTCGCACGACCTTTCTTAACTTTCCTCACGCATACATCATTCGCACTGTAAATCCATTAATACAATACATTCACTCTTTCCTCCGTCACTAGACTCAGGATATTTCCATAACCATAGTCAGCAACGGAGGATCGCAGCAGTTCAACGTACTTCTTCCAATCACACTTCCTGGCATTCCACTTTCTCACATTAATCTAATTTACACACTCGGATTCATTCTTAACATACATTCTGAGGAGGACTGGGCTGTGATCACTTACTTCTCAGACACTCTTAACCTTCCATTCAAATTTATAATCATTCATTCGGCCCTTAAAGAGAGTGACATCAATGATCAGTCATCACAAAGTATGCCCTCTGGCAGTTGAGCTGCATGACATTCAAACACACACTCTCACTCACACTCACACGCTCACTCTCACTGACACTCTCACTCACACTCACACTCTCACTCACACGCTCACTCACATTCAAACTCTCACTCAAACTCACACTCACACTCACACTCTGACTCACATTCACACTCACATTCACACCGGCAAGGCAATTACAACAACTGGCCGCCGCAGCCAGTAGAGGGGGGCGTGTTAACGGTCCGTCTCCCACGGACCACGCATCCCATCACCGCATGTCAAACCTTAGGATTGAGGGGGTTTTATAGAGGATCCCACCTCACGGCCGGGCGGTTAAGCCAAGGCCCCGGTTTTGATGTGTGTAACGTTCCACAGCTACGCCCTGCCGCGGACGTTGAAGCGCGCACTCGGATTACGGTATTAGGAGGACGGTGGCATTCCCCATCCCCTGGCTCGAGACTCCGGGAATGCCAGTTCCCGTCGGAGAACCCGGAAAACCATCCGCCGACCACCCGCGGGCCACAGAACAGCAACAGCTACCCTGCGTCCGCCACCCGTTCAGCAGATGGCCCAGGGATGCCTGCGGGATACTGGATCACCTCGTTCTGAAATCCAGCTTGCACATATGCAGGTGACCTATTTTAAGTGATCACTCTGAATAAATTATCGGTATCACTGCCGATCGAATAACGAGTGAGAAAAATTGCCAGGGGTCAAATTTAGGAGTCATTTGGGGTCAACTTTCGGTTTTCAAATGGAAATCCCCATTTTTTCATGTGGAATTGGAAAGAGCGCGAAATTTTACGTATAAAAATCTATATTTGACCGTGGATCAGAATGATCCCTAGGGGTCATAAGAAGGTTGATATAGCTGCGGAAGTGACCTCATTGAATGAACAGAAAAATTCCAACATTCCTTGCAATACAATTTGCATTATATCATTGATGAACCTCCAAGGAAAACTAATTTTAGTCGATATCCCGCTACTTTTGTCTCACTCGTTTTTCGATTGGAGGTAAAAATTTATTCAGGGTGATTATATAAAATTAGAAACCCTGTGTGTGCTAGGGGAGATAAAAGCGAGTAGTAAGGCGTCTAGTAACTTACCGCGCCAGAGAGAGAGAGAGAGAAAGAGAGAAAGAGAAAAAGCTGCGAGAGATTACTATTAACCGTAGATGTGGTAGGACACGGGATACAAACTTTACCGTGTCCTACCACAGTTGCAAGACTTGTCAATAAATAGAAGTTGACCAAAATAAGTCAACAGACTTAATGGGACTGCGTACAGTGGAATTAACGTAGACGATCGTGGCCATGAATACGATGCGGATACGAGTCTCGAATTATCACTGGGGCGGAATATGCTCCCGTATTTCAAGATTGTTTCACAAAATGTGTTGAAATTGTAGTATTGCGGAAATCAAACTTAAAGATTTGGTAAAAAAGGCGCTTTAAGATGCAATTCTTATTCGGTACGATGCGCAGAAGAAGTTAGTTACCGATACCAGTAGTGAGTTTGTAAACAAACTTCTTGCATACTTCGCGAAAGAGATTAAAATATTGCATTCCACAATACCTCCTTATCACGCTGCACCAAATGATAGTATCCTACGTAGAAAACCACCATCGGCTTTGGGACGGACATGATGAAATAGAGAGAGAGAAACTTATGAATAAAATATCTTATGAATAAAAGTTTTTCCTTTTTACGTGAAAATTCCCAATTCTAGTCCTTATAATCAACGTCCACTAAAGAATTCTTTCGAATAAACATTAGCTTTAGAGCAAAATCGCGATGCGGAAATTGAGAAACTTTGAGCGTCATTGAATAAGTGAGACATCTATTATATGAATAACTGTACTATGTATTTTTTTCTTGGAAGATTCGGTTCCATAAACTGTTGTTCTATGTACTGCGGCCAAGGTTAGTAATGGTGTTGCTATAAAAGCTTTATTAGGTCCAATATTTCCAAATAATATTGGCATATATAATATCTTTTTTAATCATTTTTACCATTTTTTGTGCCAGGATCGGATGACAGGTCCCCAGCATTAATGATAAGTTCAATTTTTTTTCTATGTTTCAAACATTATTTTTAAATTGAATATAATATGTAGTTGATAAAATGTTTTCAATTGTACACGTAATTACTCACATTATTAACGACGTCATATATGCTAAGTAGAGGATTGTGTATTACTTTTAATTCTGATAAAATATTTTCAAGAATATTTACGTATTCAATTTTTATTTTCAAATATTTTGATGGCAGTGCATTTAACTCAGCTATGATTTTCTTTTTTATGTCCTTAGTTACAAGTACACTTGAATTTAAATTTATTAATTTTAAATCTTTATTTTCTATTGGTACCACTTGATGCTGTTTTAAGTAATTATTACTAGAATCAACCTTCTTATTTTCTATTATCTTACATAGTATGTAAATATTTGTACTCAAAATTAAGAATAAACTGATCGATACGATTAAAATAACGTATCGTTGAAAGATCATCTGCAAAAAAAAAATAGATAGCAAGTTAAAATTGGATATGGTTTAAAGATCATTGGTTTAGTTATACACAATCAATATAAATATAAACATCTACAACCTCTAGAGGAAATATTGATGCTCTCGCAATAGAGGGAATTATACAGGGTGGGCCAAAAGTACCGGAACGGCAAAATAACTCGGCGGGATTGTATTTTAAGAAAAAAAGCTTAAAATATATGATATAGGATTTTTTCTTGGCTATCCGACGGTGATGACCATGACCATGACCTTAACCTTAACCTTGAATGCTATTTCAAGGCCAACTTTGTTTTTTCAAATAGGAACCCCTATTTTTGATACCGGATTCGGAAAGAGCACAAAATTTTGGATCAAAAGTGCTTTTAACATTTTTTTGACTAAACGCATAGTTTCTGAATAAAAAATTCGCTAATATTTAAACATTTTTAAACTCATTTTTTTCTCCAAAAGGATGCATCTAATCGAAAAATTACTAAAAATATTATTGATTTAGAATTGTATAAAAAATATGGCGGTATTTTTTATTTTTCTAATTTTTAATTTTGTGGAATTACCTAAAAAACAATATTTTAAAAAAATTCTATATCTTTTGATTTAAGCTTTTTCTCCTAAAATACAATCCCACCGAGTTATTTTGCCGTTCCGGTACTTTTGGCCCACCCTGTATATTTGTAATCTATAGAAGATTTAAAGAGATTCAATCAATGTCTGGCCAATCAAAAGGTATTAAATTTTTTATTTTGTATGTCAGAACTAAATTTAATACATTAATTTGAGAAAAGGGAAATTAGTAGGACTACAGTTACATTGGACACTTTAATATCACTGATGACTTGAAGTAAAAGGCTAGTCCAATTCTAGGTCAGGTTAATTCCTGGAAAAGTGCCTAGAATCCTATAATCGGCCTAGTTTATATACTGCCGGATCTCTTAATTTTTCACCTGCATCGGAATACAAAAAGACTTCGTTTCTCCAGCTACAAACACGGTCATTTGTTTGTTGCACATTTGATGCGTCGTTCTACTAAAACATTTCCACATCTTCCGTTTTTGTTTCTTAGATAAATATTTTTGTATCCATTCCACTAAAATCAAAAATTTAAATAGAATGCTTGAATCACGGGTGAACCAAATAAACTCAAATAAACTCAAATTTCAATTATTAAATACTTAAATATTAGTCTATCATTATTTCTGGGCTTTACATTTGGCTATTTTTACATTATATTGCCACTCCCCGTCTCCCACAGCCACTCCCCCTCTGAAGATTACCTGGTGTGCAGGCGACCCTAAAGTTGATGGAGGGGGTTAGAAGTCCTATGCATCCTGTTTGATTAACAGGAATTGTACCGAGCTTTAGCAACGGGTTTACGATCCGTACGAATTAAAAAATCCCTACCTTCAACTATGTGAGCGAAGTGCTTTAGTGAAGCGAAAATATACTTTTGCTCGGCCGGTGAAAGTTTCCTGGTGTAAAAACTAAGTATCAAACGTTCTCCTCAAACGAGTTGCTCGAGGATGCCGCCAAAAGCCGTTGACGACGCGTCTGCCAATAAAATTATTATCGCCTTTGGATGAAGAAAACTTCATCCAAACAGAAAGAAGTTGCGTTGGCGAGGGCTGCTTTCGTCTTCTCGAAGGCCTCTAGGAGTTCAGAAAGTAATTGACGGCTTCTAAAAAACGCTTGAGCGTCTACCCTGTGTCCGGCCTGGGTTAGGCCAGGTGTTCTGCGGTCCACATGTATTTAACGCTTTGAATGCTTCAAAATACAATTACACAGTAATATGCTTTAATACGTTCTTTTTAATTGACTCTAGCAAACAAATATAAAAATCACTACATATCAGGCTTAATCGACTTTTAATTACACATGTGAAAATACAATTATGGGCTAGCATATTTTAATAAACTGCAATAAACTGAACGTTTCTTTCTACTTTAAAAACTGATCCATCAAACAAATAAAGGATAAGATGTATAATATTTTCGTTAGTTATCAAAATTTTAGAGTATTTGATATAATTTATGCCAAATTATGCTGCAATTGCTCAATATTCGGTAGCAATAAATGCAATATTTAAGCCACCTTTTACCAATGTGAAGGTAGTCATCCAACTGCTAATAGTGTGTTTTGAAAAGTAAAATACAAAAGTTCATAGAATCAACGGATTATCCATAGCAACCTACTTGTTTCGGTAAGGTAGATACTGCACGCCCGCTACGAAATGTAAGCAAGGATACTGTAATTCCCTTTCGATGGTTTGTGAGACCTTGATGATGGTGGAAGGGCTTGAATCTCGTCAGACCTTTGGATCACTTACCTTCGCACCCTCTGGGAATGGAAAGTATTATGAAGTGATATAATGGGACGGAATCCCCGCAAAAAGGGCTCTTCATGTGAATGATTTTCGTATCGAAGAGAATGAATGATTGTAGGGACACGATCGTACGCATCAGTGCCTGCAGGGCGATCCCCAGGACAAGGGGTGCTTGGTCCCTATTTACAGAACTGAAAATGTGACTGGGGCTGACTATGTGGTGGTCGGGTGGGGCCCACGATATACTTTACATGCACTCAGACTTACATGACGGAGAGATCTTGGCTGAGCGGAGCTAGGCCATCACCGAACAGAAGGGGGAGGCGCCTTGGCGCTGCGTTGTGCGTACAGGGGATAAACTAGGTTCGACACGGCTAGACCGCCAATCAGGGCAGGGTCCCAGGTTACAGTGTAGCTGGCCGGACCGACTGCCCTATCATCTAGCGAATAATCCCCCTCGGTGACGTGGGGGCCCTCCGAGACCACAGCGCAGTTGCGGGGCGTGGATGCAGAAGGGCGCGGGTGGCGGTTGTCGCTCTGTGTAGCCGGGGCTCGTTGGACCGTCTCACTTTTACCAACACACCTATACTCCATTCAAACCATTCATCATAAACAATGACTAGTAAGGAAAAGTCAAGCGATTATACCATGTTTTCTCGCACTGACGTCCCTAGTTCACAGGAACTCACGAGGACAGGGCTTTTTGGACCCGGGACTAGTGAGAAAGGGAAGACGCAGATAAAGGTCTGTGTACCGACTGAGACGGCATGTCCCTCAGGCAGTGGAATCTCTTGCTGACTTCGGGAGCCTAGACTGACTCTGCGATAAGTAGGAGAAAGAAGATCTCGGAAGTAAAAGGCGGCAGAAGAAGCGGGAGCAGGCGGGCCAAAGTGTATTGGCAACGGAAGCACTAGGATCTGCCTACTCTACTGTTAACACTACCGCCCTCCTCTAGAGAGCGGGAGATTCTTTTAAAAGGAGTCGGGAGGAAAGATTCTCGGGGGAATCTACCTCCTGGCAAATAAAGAAAGTAATATAAGTAATAATACATAAACTAAACTTAAAATTAAAACTTACAATTATAATTATAAAATTTTCATCTTTTAACAATATATAATTTTGTATAAAAATTAACAAGTCTATCTTATATTTGAGAATTTCGTGCAGCCTCCTGGGCTTAGCACTACCCGCCAAATCTTTGTTTTTTTTTGCCTACTACCGAGTGGGGGGAGGACACTGCATTGCCCCCCCCGCTTAGGTTTGATGGGAGGACACGGCTCTCAGCCCCACCCACTCTGTAGCCCAGAGTTTCCCTAAACCTCTCTATCGGCAGATCTCTCTTTCCGGGGATAACCTGTGGCCAAATCTATACCAGGGTAAATGCCGATTAGGAAAACTCGTTCCGGAGTGGGACGGTGTATTAAGAATGCTCAAATTAGATGCCCAAGGCACATTTCGTAGGCCTGAGCACCGATTTGGTCATTCTCATACCTCCCGCTCACTTTGTTGAGTGTGGAGAAAAACACCTAAGAGATCGGGGAAGCGTCGCAACTTCCAGCGCGGTCACCCATCCAAGTAGTGTCCAGGCCGAAAGTTGCTTAACTTTCCCGACCGCCCAAGGAGCATCTCCACCACTCCGCCAAAGTGTCGGTCAAGTCCATCTTATATTTCTTTTAACTTAGATCACCCATAATTGTCTGAAACAATTATGCATATTTATTATAATGATTGATTTACTACTAAAATAGTATGTATAAAAAAATACAAACAAATTTACAATAAATATTTTACGCGGTGCCGTGACGGTTATCTTTAATGCTGTAACAGAAACAATAAGACGTTTGTAACAGGGTTGTTGCCTGGATTTGTCTCGTGGAGAAGACCAATTTCCCCATGAGACAAGGTGCACTGGTGCACGTACGAGTGCCCCGCGGGGGTCTTACCTCGGGGTGCGCGCGAGCACCCGACGGCGAGATCATGTCGCCGCGACCCGTGTACAACGCGAGAGTACACCCGTACTCCCGCTTTCAACACTCGCATGCTGATGGCGAGCGCGTCCCTTGCGCTATCGTCGCTTTCTTCTTGTCGGTTGTTACGGCCTCGGGGACGCGCCCTTGGCACGTGACGCTTTGTTGTTGTGCGGCTCGTCAACGCGAGCCGCGACTCTCACCCGTACGACAGTCCGTACGCAGGTACTAAGATAGAGAAAAAGAGATAGAGAGAGAGAGAGATAGATAGATAGATTGTTTGAGATCCTTTCTTTATATAAGGATCATGGTAGTTACAGAGGGCGGGGAATTGAATAATCGGATGCAAGTTTGAGCTATGATTGATTTATTTGAAATGAACGTACCTTAACCACAAAATACACTTCACTTGATATACTTGAACGTAGGCTGGTACTTGAGTGCCGAGCCGACTGTCTGAGAGTAGAGCTAATGCTATGATGCAATGATGCAGTGATGCGGTGATGAATGATGCTGAGGCTGAGCAGGGCGAAAAAAGCGTCCTCACGAACGGCTGTCGAAGCGTCCGAGCTGATCGAGAGGCGAGCAGGAAGAGAGAGAGATAGCGTAGCGACGCTACCTTAGGCGCGCAAATCGTCGGAGCAAGCGCGTACCTGAATGCAGTGCCAGTCGACGCGACAGAGCAGCGACGCGCGCATGAGCTCTGTCGATAACCATGGAAACGCGCGCGATTCAAAATGCAAAATCGCGAACATTCCGCCCGCATCATCAACGCCTTTGATGATTAACCTTTAGACTGCCGGGATTTGAAAGAGCATATCGCCCTCAGAAAACTGGTATATAAGGTATCTTATATCAACGATTGATCATACACAATGTGTCGATCAGGGGGTGCGTCAAAATATTGATTTTCCGGCAGTCTAAAGGTTAAAAAAGAAGAGCGATGAGCATTTGAATAGCGACTGGCTGAGTCGTAAGTTCATCCAGTGCTTGAGAGATGAATGTTGAACAAAAAGTTGAGTGATGCAGTAGGGTCGTGCAGCCTCCTGCATGTAGAGTTGTGTGAGTGTGAAAGTGGGTCGTAAAGCCACTTTCTTGAGCAGGTAATGCGATAAGTGAGTCGTAAATCCATTTGACAAGTGATGAGCGTAGCTGGGTCAAAAATCCAACTAGATGAGCAGAAATTGCTGCGCAGGAAACTAGTCGTAACTCCAGGAGCTAGTGTAGAATAGTGCAGACGGGTTGTAAATCCTTCTAGACGTAGAGCTGTGTGGAGCCTGCAAATGGGTCGTAAAGCCACTTGCGTGAGATATTTGTGTCAGCAGGTGGGTGTTAAAGCCACAAGCGGAATTAGTAGACAGTTGGGTTGCAAGACCAATTACCATTAGATGGGTGAGCCAGCAAGTGGGTTGCAAGGCCCCGTTGTCACTTGTTGATGTGCACCTGAGTCATAAATCTAACTGCAAGTGAGATCTGATGTGTGAAATAAATAGACAATCTTGAGCGTTGACTGTGATGAGCGTGCACGTGAGCCGTAAAGCCACTTGCGGATGTGTTGAATGAGCAGGCTGCTGGGTCGTAAATCCACTAGTCATGAGATAAGATTGAGCAGCAAAGGTTCAGGAACACAAGTGAATGCTTAGATGGTAAGTAAATATTCTGAAATGAGTGCTGTGACGTGATGAAAACGTCGTCGAAGAATTGCACTATGATGAGCTACTGAGCCCTAACATCACATTGTCTGGTGTAGAGAACCCAGCGTGAGATTTGCACCTTCACTGACGCTCTCCCTATAAGTATCCAGCACGTCTGCTTGAGTTTGCGAAAGTCAGCTGAGTACCTTCTTGAAGCGCTGAGCGGTGTATTGATTGATCCACATGAGTATGATTTGAGAATTCATCCACAATGAGTGTCAATCTTTATTGGAAGAGACTCTTAAGCATTTTGAGAAGCACAGCGATTATCAACGCTGAAGTTGATCCCGTGAGGTGAGTGAAATTGATTCGAGAGAGTAAGAGACGTCATGAGCCTGTGGATGGTGAGTGGACAACTAGGTAAGCAATAGCTGCCATAGCGTCTTGAGATGCATCTGAGAAGCCGTGTAGTTCTATTGTGGAAAAGCAAAAAATGCCAAACCACTTTGAAACTGATATGCTGGCCAACATGATAAGGTCTTCTCAGATGTGGAGCCATCTTGAGCACACTTGAGTAGGGAGTGGATCATCCCAACCAAGTTTGAGCAGCCAAAGTTCTTGGAGAAGAATCTTGGCAGTGATGATAACAAGTGAGACGAATCTAAGTGGAACAGATATCTGAGCCACTTCTGACAGTATTATCCTCTTGGTTAAACGTCCTGAGTGAGTTGAGAATTTTTATGTGAATGTAAAACAGTCTTTATGAGGAAGCCATTTTAATCCTAGTAGAAAGCTTGCGCAGTCGTCTAGGTTGAGTGGAGAGCCATCTGTTGATGAAGCAATTAACAAATTATTTAGAATTGCATGCCATTTTGAGAGAGGGAAACCGTCTGCGTAACACAACCGTGTAACTTTGTGAGCAATTTCCTTGAGCTGAGCAGGAGTATCAGCTCCATCAAATATGTCATCGACATATCTTCCTTTTTTGAGTGAAGGAATAGCGAGAGAATACTTGTATCCTTTATTCTCCACAAGATGCAAGAAAGCTCTTGTGTCGTGAAAAGGAGCAGCTTTGGTCTCGAAGGTGACCGTGGTGAGCTGGAAATCCACTTCATCTTGAGTTTGATCCTTCCAAAGGATCCTTTGCAGATTCCAATCATCGGGATGTACCTGGACCTGCCAATACATTTTTACAATGTCCGTGGCAAAGAGGTGACGAAAGTGGCGAATCCAGATGAGTACTTCGTTGTTGTTGAGCAATAAATTGGCACCAGTGTGCATGATGTCTTTGAGTGATTAACCAGAAGAAGTTGAACATGAGCCGTTGAAAACAACTCTGAGCTTGATGGTTGCACTATCAGTTTTGAGGACACCATGATGAGGCAGATAAAACGGTGAGAAGCTTTAGGCTGTAGATGATTCCACCTTTTTCACATGTCCCAATGCTAAATATTCATCCATGAACTGAGTGTAAAGTTCGCCCATGGTTGTGTCTTGAACAATCCTTCTGGAAATTCTATTGAAGCACCTTGATCCTGTAGAGCGTGAGTTTCCAAGAACTGTAGGATCTTCTTTGAGCGAAATTTTGACAACATATCTGTCTGTTGAAC
This sequence comes from Sycophila sp. Sp_5, assembly GCA_018906775.1. Classification (NCBI taxonomy): domain Eukaryota; kingdom Metazoa; phylum Arthropoda; class Insecta; order Hymenoptera; family Eurytomidae; genus Sycophila; species Sycophila sp. Sp_5. Next base: position 56,418 of record JACCID010000403.1, read on the forward strand.
CTCTCATATGAGTTGAGCGGAAATGATTTTCACACTCCTCTTCTTCAGAACTCAAGCTGTTATCTGAGTCGTGGCTGAGCTCTTCTTGTAACCAAAGCTGCTGAGCAATTTGTAAAGATCATCATCTGTCTTGACAATGCTGTGGTGAACTGAAGCAGATTTAGTTGATGTTGTTGGAGCAGGTCTTACTATGAGCCATCCAAAAATAGAAGATTGAGCGATTGGAGATCCAGGATAAAATTTAATGAGTCCAGAATTTATAATTAGTCCGTAATTGTCAGCTCCAATGATAATATCCACTGGTCGAGGCTGAAAAACTTCTTATCAGCCAGTTTAAATTCTTCAAATGCGGCCAATATTGTATGGTGGTCTTGACTGATGGTGTTATCGAGGTGACCGCTTTGATAATATGTGCCTCGATACTTATAGCCTCTTGAGTGAACCTTGATTTGAGAGTGAACTGCGCAGAGCTGAAAGTGTAAGCAGCATTTCCACCTTCTGGGACGTGGGAGAATTATGTTCTGAGCTGAGCGATGGTTGTACCTAAGAGTGTTGCTTCGTTGAGATTGGCATGTGATAAGCTGAGTAGTGGGTTGAGCAGAATTAATTGAGATGCGCTGTTGATGAGTTGATCGTTGAGTAGATGACTGCACTGACATTTCAATAAGCATCTGAGCTTGATGCATGAGCAAGTTGATTAGCAGCTGAATTTGATGGCTGTTGTGTGGGTTGATGCTGAGATTATGTCGGCATAAACAGTTGTGACACAGTTGAACTTCCAACGCTAGAAAAGCTGGGCACATTTCACGGAAATGCGGCTGATAAGAGCAAGTGATCGATGGTGGCGTGAGGGCAGAGCTCTGACGGTCGCGCTCCGCGCGGTTTGCGTCTGAGGTGTTGAGGTTAGAAATTGACGCTGAGCGAATATGCTTGAACTTGGTATCCTGAACATCGGGCACGTTGAGGGTCGCTTAGATTGTGCTGGTCGACTGTACCTTCTCGTTGGCCATAATCACATAGTTAAGCGGCTACTGAGCGGAAGAATCGTACAGTATTGTCCGTAGAGCTCCGCACACAAACTTGTATCACCATTGTATGAGAAGAGCGTTGTTTACACGTACACACACGCACCCACTGTAAACTACCAGATCCGGCTCGAAGGACCAAATGTTTGAGATTTTTTATTTATATAAAGATCATGGTAGTTACAGAGGGCGGGGAATTGAATAAACAGATACAAGTTTGAGCTATGATTGAATTATTCTGAGCGCATTTGAAATGAGCGTACCTTAACCACAAAATACACTTCACTTGATATACTTGAACGTAGGCTGGTACTTGAGTGCCGAGCCGACTGTCTGAGAGTAGAGCTAATGCTATGATGCAATGATGCAGTGATGCGGTGATGAATAATGCTGAGGCTGAGCAGGGCGAAAAAAGCGTCCTCACGAACGGCTGTCGAAGCGTCCGAGCTGATCGAGAGGCGAGCAAGAAGAGAGAGAGATAGCGTAGCGACGCTACCTTAGGCGCGCAAATCGTCGGAGCAAGCGCGTACTTGAATGCAGTGCCAGTCGACGCGACAGAGCAGCGACGCGCGCATGAGCTCTGTCGATAACCATGGAAACGCGCGCGATTCAAAATGCAAAATCGCGAACATTCCGCCCGCATCATCAACGCCTTTGATGATTAACCTTTAGACTGCCGGGATTTGAAAGAGCATATCGCCCTCAAAAAACTGGTATATAAGGTATCTTATATCAACGATTGATCAAACACAAAGTGTCGATCAGGGGGTGCGTCAAAATATTGATTTTCCGGCAGTCTAAAGGTTAAAAAAGAAGAGCGATGAGCATTTGAATAGCGACTGGCTGAGTCGTAAGTTCATCCAGTGCTTGAGAGATGAATGTTGAACAAAAAGTTGAGTGATGCAGTAGGGTCGTGCAGCCTCCTGCATGTAGAGTTGTGTGAGTGTGAAAGTGGGTCGTAAAGCCACTTTCTTGAGCAGGTAATGCGATAAGTAAGTCGTAAATCCACTTGACAAGTGATGAGCGTAGCTGGGTCAAAAATCCAACTAGATGAGCAGAAATTGCTGCGCAGGAAACTAGTCGTAACTCCAGGAGCTAGTGTAGAATAGTGCAGACGGGTTGTAAATCCTTCTAGACGTAGAGCTGTGTGGAGCCTGCAAATGGGTCGTAAAGCCACTTGCGTGAGATATTTGTGTCAGCAGGTGGGTGTTAAAGCCACAAGCGGAATGAGTAGACAGTTGGGTTGCAAGACCAATTACCATTAGATGGGTGAGCCAGCAAGTGGGTTGCAAGGCCCCGTTGTCACTTGTTGATGTGCACCTGAGTCATAAATCTAACTGCAAGTGAGATCTGATGTGTGAAATAAATAGACAATCTAGCGACGCGCGCGTGAGCTCTGTCGATAACCATGGGAACGCGCGCGATTCAAAATCCAAAATCGCGAACATCGCGATAGATAGATAAATAGATATTCCTTTATTCGCCTGTGTAGGCGAAAATTTACATGTACAAAAAATATTTCCTTTTTGAGGATTATCTTTGACGTTATCTTTACAAATGACGAAAGACAGCCGGTGATATAGTCTAGTTACAATTGAATAAATAAAATAATAAATACATATACAAATACTAGAATTATCATAGATATTAAAAATATCAGTCAAGTTACAAAGATATTTAACAATATCACAGTCAAAATTGCTTGCGTAGATCTATGATTCACTGGACCCGTGCCCAGCAGAGTAGATGAAATTTGGTATTGGAGATTAGGGATCTATCGCCAACAGGTACTGGCCCAGCATCCTCTTAAAAGCTGTATAGGATGGCAGGTGGCAGATAGGAGCAGGAAGGGAGTTCCATAAGTGAGCTCCCTGTACTTGGAATGCCCTGGCTCCAGTTTCAGTGCTCGCTCTGGGGATGTTCAGTTCCTGCGGTTTATCCCTAGCAGTGGCTCTCGGAGAGTACACAGAAAAGAAATCAAGTAGATAACTGGGCTCCCTCATTCTGATAATTTTGTATAATAGTAGTGCTGTGAAGTACAGCCTGCGGGAGTCCGTTCTGAGCCATCCAATCGCCTCCTATAGGGTGGAAATGTGATCATCCCTCCTAACTCCGTAACGTATCTCACACATGCATTGCTTAGTCTTTGCAGTCGGATACGCTGTTCGTTCCGTTGCGTCTAAGCACACGAACGTGCAGTAGTCCAGATGTGGTGGACTAAGAAGACTCGACTAGCCTCCTGAGAGAGACGAGAAGAGGAGAGAGAGAGAGAGGAGGAGAGAGAGAGAGAGAGAGAGAGGAGAGAGAGAGAGAGAGGAGAGAGAGAGAGAGAGAGAGACGACCAAGCAGCGCGCGATGGGCAACGCTTTGCCCTGCACGGAGACAAGTTTCTTACTATTCCAATAAAATGTGTTACCATTTTAGCATGCCCACATTCTTTGCGATGAAAGCACAAAACGCAAATAATTGTCGTAACAACATTGAACGTTTCTAATATGAATTCATAGAATGCGAATCAAGCAACAAATTTTTGCCTTTAACGCACCGCGCTGTCGTGTCTAGCGGAGAGACTAAAATCACACGGTAGCGTGTATGCATCATTCGCAAGAGACTGGTGCTATTTTGGTAACAGGTCTTTTACGAATGGGTGAGCGCTTGACTGCGATATATGAAATGTGACTTGATGTATACAGGGTGATTCATTTCAATTGCCCCAGGCAAATATCTCGAAAAGTACGGGAGATGGAAAAAAAACGTTAAATGTAAAAGTTGTAGGGTTCAGAGGGGGAAATCCAATGGTGACCTTGACCATGACCTTGGGGTCAAGTTTCAAGGTCATTTCAAAGTCAAAGTAGTTTTTTTTAAATAGGAACACCAACTTTTGACCTCGGAAATTAAAAGAGCGGAAAATTTTACATTCAAACATGATGTTATGTCATGGGGTCCAGTTGACCTCTGCAGTCGCATCAAGGTCAAATCAGCTGTCTACACAATTCGTAGGCCAATGTCTTGAAAAAAGCAAGGTTGAGAAAAACTTACCAATTTCCCCCTCTGAACCCTACAACTTTTACATTTAAAAAGCCGGATGATCTCGCAAGATTCGCCGCTGATCCCGCTCTCACGCCTCGTGGCCGCTCCCGCGCGCTTCGGCCTAGCATCACCTAATCGTGCCCGCGCCATCTCGCGGCGACGCGAAGGTCTCCCGCAGTACTCCGCGTCACACCCTCCACCCAGACGCCGTTAAGCCACGGCTTCTACTACTTTCAACGAGCCAAACCTCAGTAGTGTAGGGAATGAGGGACAGGACGGGATAAGAAAGTTGAACACAAACTACATCCTGATTTTGTACGTGCAGGGCACGAAGCCTTTATTGGTCCTCACATACAATTGGAGGGAATCGACACGGGGCGCCTACAAATTCTTTCTGTGGTCAGCAAACTACCCTTGTCGGTCCCGCTTCGGCCACTGGTTTGCGTGGAGCACACCAGTCTCCCCGCACACCGTATACCGTACTACCCCACGACGATCTTCCTTAGCCTCCGCGTCCAACCAGGCGCGGAGGGCCGCCATACGCCGCTTGTCTTCGGCCTCCTCCTTCTTCAGTCGATGAAGCCGTTCTCGGCGGCGCTCGTTCAGCCACCGCTGCTCCTCCTGGAGCTGTCATTGACGGGCCTCCCGCGCGGTCTGCAGATGCAGCCGAAGCTTATCAGGAAGCTTATCGGAGATAATCTCCGTGAGTCTCTAGGGAGGCAAACCTGGATACGAGATGGTCGTTACAGGTGGAAGTAGATAGTTTCCACATCCGCGCTCTGTACGATGCAGGCGCATTGGTCACTGAGATGGGACCGATGGGTACTGCAGTTGATAACTGCATGCGGACGTACACTAATGCCAAGCGAGCACGTAGATGCTAAGCTTGCTGATGGTAGCACAAGCTCAATTGTGGGTTGTGCTTACCTCTCTTTCACGATGGCATAAGTAGGGAGATCAAGGTATTGATCATCCCTGCTCTTGACGCCGATTGTTACTTGGGCACGATTTTCGTAAGGGAATTCGGCTCAGGACACAATACGCGGTCAAATCAACTGACGTTAGTTGACGACAACGTTAGAGTCGACCTCCAGCCAGGGATCGGCAAAATTGTAATTAAAAATTACGATTACTTTATTACTTTTGTAATGTGTATTGGTCAGCTCGAAATTTCCCATTACTTTTGTAATGGGTAATGGCCGAAAATAAATTACACGTCACAACCATCTTCCTGGCGACTAGTCACGCATAGTAATATTAATTTTTACGGTCATTACCCATTACAAAAGTAATGGGAAATTTCGAGCTGAACATTAATGCATTACAAATGTAATATTAATTTTAGTCAAAAATATTAACAAAGTAATGATTAATGTCGATCCCTGCCTCCAGCTGGCATCGGTCAGAGAGGCTGACACGGTTCCGATCGGCGCAGTAGGCTTAGGCCATGTGACCTAGTAATAACGGGAACAAGTCGAAGCACTTGTGCACGCGCTGGTCGAGGAGGAACCTACCACACTCGGTTGCAACACGTCGGTGATCCATAAGATTGATGTGGGAGATGCTTGCTCTATCAAACAGCGCTATCACCCGTACTCGCCGGTAATAGAGGATGAGATGCACGCGCAGGTCCGAGAGTTACTGGACGCTGGCGTCATCGAACCGTCCACGAGCCCGTGGTCAAGCTCGGTCGTAATGGTGAAGAAATCCGGATGTGTATTGACTATCGAAAAGTCATTGCACTGAAAGTTTAGCCGGATGGATTCTAGCGAAACGGATGGACGCGGCTTTCCGCAAAAGTAAGACGGCAAAGTATTAGTAGTACGACGTTAGACGTCAGCAACGCTTAGCATCAGGTACCCCTGGACAAGACATTCAGGGAAATAGTGGCTTTCTCAGTACCTGGAATAGGTCATTTCCAGTACAAGAGCATGCCACTCGGCCTGGAAGATAAAGAGGCATCATTCGCATACCTGGATGACAATGTCGAAAACGTTCGAGGAGCATCTCAAACACCTTCACAAGATATTAGGCCGTCTAAGGGAGGCGGGCCACTTTTGCTAATGCGAAATGAAGTACGTGGGGTGGTGCTGAACCAGGAAGGGTTCCGCCCGACCCAGACAAAATAAGTCCGGTACTGGAGTACCCGGCGTCGAAGAATGTAAGGCAGCTAAGGCGTTTCTTAGGCATGGCATCGTAGTACAGAAGGTACCTGAACAATCTCGCCATGATTGCCGGTCCACTTACGCAACATACAAAGAAGGAGCGTAAGTTTGAGTAGACGGCGGTGCAAATCTCCGTATTTGAGCGGATAAGCCACTAATAGCCTTCGCCCCAGTCCTGCAACGTCCTCACTTCGACAACGAGTCTCTCTCTCTCTCTCTCTCTCTCTCTCCTCCGCTTCTATGAACGTCAAAGCAAAGGAGAACACAAGGAAAGACAGGTAAAGAAGGTAGTGAATATCAACACTCAATCGGTCTGTCGACTACCCCCGAGATCATGGAGATAACGTCTCCTACAATCCCATCTCGAAAAAAAAGTCACACTCCTCTCTCTCTCCTTCCATCATCTCTCTACATCTCTTCATCTCTCTCTCTCATACCCATTCTCCTTCGAGGGACAACCACCCTTATCACCGACGCTACTCTGTGAGGGATCCAACTAAGCAGGAAAATAGAAAATGCCGACTAAGTATCACAAATGGAAGGGGGAAGAAAAGACCTAGGCTGCTCGCCCGTTCGAATGAACGAATCCTGAGCCCAACGGATGAAGCCTCCATGAAGACATAGCCTTCGCCCCAGTCCTGCAACGTCCTCACTTCGACAACGAGTCTCTCTCTCTCTCTCTCTCTCTCTCTCTCTCTCTCTCTCTCTGCCTCCGGCTTCTCGACAACTACTGGGCTAACCGGTGATCTTGATGGCCAAGCTACAGGCCCACCTCGGCCAATCCAGCGATTTGGGTAATTTAAATTTAAGAATTCTCTCACAATACGGGCGAAAAGTGCCGGCTCACCATCCTGTTGTAACCACATCCTTTTAATGATCTCTTCGTCTACTTCTTGTATCATAACAGGTAACTCATTTTGCAGTAAGTGTAAATATGCTTGTTGTGTAACATGTCCGTCAAAGAAGTAAGGGCCTATAATATGGCCATTTAGAATACCACACCAAAATGTTACCTTCCATCGATGTTGATGATCTATGTGACAAACTCAATGAGGATTATTTTCAGAATAATAATGACTATTATGACGGTTCAGTTCTCCATCACTTTGAAATATAGCCTCGTCACTAAACATGGTATGGAAGAAGAACATGTGATCAGCCTGTTGACCCAAAGCCCATCTGCAGAACCTCACCCGCAAAACTTTATCTTCATCAGAAAGGGACTGATTGAGTAAGATATGGTAAGGATGATAGTGATTCGCTAGCAAAATTCTACAACCTGTTGCCTGTGATATATTCAACTCTCTACTAATTTCTCGTTGACTTATGTGCGGATGCATGACTACCATCCTAAGGACTGTTACAATAATAGCTTCGTCGTTGTTTTAAAGGTTTCTTTCTGTGTTTACGTTTTAGCTCTCCAGCCCTACCTCTTTCTATCAGTCGCAAAATAGTTTTGTGGTCAGGATGACGTCTATTCGGATATCGTTCTGCATACTGTCGAGCTGCTTCTCTTGCATTGTTCCCACAAAAAACCATAAACAATAATCATATCGATGATTTCTGTCGGAGGATAGTCTGCCATTTTGATAATAATCACAAATTTTTTCGAGCTTTCTGACTAAATATGAGACAAAAAAAAGTGAAAGAGATATTGCAGAATAAATGCTCTGGGGATATTATGATTGCCTATTAGATTTGCTAGAGAAAATTATTGATACAGATCAATACCAAGTATCTCTATCAGTACGTCATCGCATTATTCATACTATCGCGTTAAATACCAGTATCGAGTCATCGCGCGCCGCCTCCTTATGCCTCATGGCTCACCGCTTTGCATGCGGACACCGCGGTCCGGCTACCGCGACATAGTAGTCGCTCCGCGCTCGCCGGGTCGACTAAGATAATTGCCTGATAATTGATGCGACTGCAGAGGTCAACTGGACCCCATGACATAACATCATGTTTGAATGTAAAATTTTCCGCTCTTTTAATTTCCGAGGTCAAAAGTTGGTGTTCCTATATAAAAAAACTACTTTGATTTTGAAATGACCTTGAAACTTGACCCCAAGGTCATGGTCAAGGTCACCATTAACCAATTAACCAATTTAACCAATAACCCAATAACCCAATAACCTAATAACCACCCAATAAACAATAATAATACAATAACCCAATAATACGACGAGCAACGAGGAATACCGGGGAACAGGGACACAGAGAGCGACGCTGTTCCTGATGATTCCTGTTTTTTTCTTGTTATTCTAGATTACTTAAGCCTGGGACAACCAGAAAGGAATAACATGAACAGTGTAACATAAGATATTCAATTTTCGGCCAAATTTCCCTTTCGACCAAATATGCGTTCGACCAAATGTGCTTTCGGCCAAATGCGCGTTCAGCCAAATGTGCATTCGGCGAGATATTCCTTTCGGCCAAATGGAATTCAGTCAAATGAGTTCGGTCAAATGGAAAACGGCCAAATGGAATTCGGCCAAGTGTCCGGCTACGTCTACGGCAAATTTAATTTTTCAAATAATTTTGGAACGGCTTCTTTGTCAGCCTAATTGGCAATGAATTAAAGCCATTCGCATTGGGTTACCTGGCTGACATTATCATCGCCTCAGAGTTATTTAAAGACCACCTCCGGCACATCAAGATTGTGTTGAACCGGCTAAAGGAAGCCGGAGAGTAACGGTGAATAAAGAAAAAAGTGTTTTGTGCCGTTTGGAGGTGAGATACTTGGGAGCTCTGGTCAATCGAGATGGCGTTCGTCGCGATCCTGATAACATTGAACCTATATAAGGTTATCCAGCTCCCAAGCATATCAGAAAACTGAGGAGATTCATGGGAATGGCGTCATCGTACCGAAAGTTCATAAAGAATTTTGCGAAGATAGTAGAACCAATGACGCGTCTCATAAAGAAAGAGATGCAATACCAGTTGGCCAACAGGCAGCCTTTGAAAGAGTAAAGTACCTGCTAATGTCATCGTCGGTTCTGCAAAGACTGCACAGAAGCGGACAGTACTTCGTCCGTACAGACGCAAGCGATACTGGCATAGGGGCCGTTCTACTCCAAGAGATCGACGGAGTAGAAAGAGTTCTCGAATTTGCCAGCAGGGCGCTTGTACCAGCGGAGAGGAATTACACGGTGACTGAGAGGGAATACCTAGCAGTCGTGTGGGCAGTAAATAAATTCCGCCCGTACATCGAAGGGTACCCACTCAACGTAGTAACAGACCATAAGTCGTTGAAGTGGTTACAGACTATGAAGATTCCAATGAACAGGTTGACGAGATGGGCTCTGGAACTCCAAGGACACGACCTTACTATAGAACACAGAAAGGGGACGTTAAACGTCAACAAAACCTTGGCAGGTGGTGGCCAGTGATATCACATGTCCACTACCAAGAACGACTAATGTGTTTGAGTATATCTTGATATTTCAAGACCTCTTCACCAGGTGGATCGACGTAGTTCCGATCCGAAAGGCAAATCCCAAGATGATTATAAAAGAATTTAAGGAAAGAATCAAGCTAACATTCGGAGTGCCAGAGGTATTCTTATCCGACAATGATACGGAATTCGAGAACAAGATGGTAGATGAATACCTCAAGCATCGAAATATATAGCATACAAATACTCCCGTATATCATCCCCAAGTTAACCCAGTGGAGCGAACGAATAGGACGATTAAGACGATGATAGCGTCTTATATCGAAAAGCAACACAACCGATGGGACGAGAACATCGCAAAGTTTACGTTTGCAATGAACACATCCAAACAAAGCTTCACAAAGGTCAGTCCTGCAATGCTACTGTATGGAAGGCAGCCGATACCGCCTAAGGCCCTCAATCGCCAACAAGAAGCAGCGGCCACAGAAAGATCCAGCCAGAAAGCTATGCATAATTGGCAAGACCAGATGGCAGATTTAAGGGATCTGCAAGATTGGGCCGAAAGAAATTGAAAGTTGGCCCAGAAACGATAAGCAGACTATTATAATTACTATAATTCCAGGCTACTATAATTCCTATTGCTGAAAGTACCGACTTATTTTTCGGTGGGATTTGAAATCAGACAAAAAAGAAGTCTATTCTAAGGATCTGCTGGTGAGACCTGTGTAAATGCATGTGACAACGAGCTCTCTTGCGAGAGGCACATATACATGAAAATGACTACAAGCCCGATGGTAAGGAACACAGTCGGGTGACGTTGCGTTTGAAGCAGCCGCGTGGAGTCCTGATGGTTACGACTCGCACGATGTTGTCGCTCCCCGGGTGCACTGCGATGACTACTCCCAGCTGCCATTGAGTGCATGGTAGATTAGCTTCCATCAGCAAGACCACGTCGTTGAGACAAATCTCTCCGTTGCCGTCGGCCCATTTTTGCCGTTTCTGAAGCTCGTTCAAATATTCAAGATACCAGCGGCACCAAAAGTCCTGCCTGGCCTTGGATATGAACCTCCAAGCTGAGAGTCTATTATCTGGAACAGAAGTGTGATCGGCTTCAGGAAGTGCAGTCAATGGTCTACCGACTAATAAATGAGCAGGGGTAAGTGCAGTCGGATCATTGGGATCCGCTGACAACGTGCATAGGGGGCGTGAATTTAAAATAGCCTCGATCTCAATGGTCAAGGTATTAAGGATCTCGAAAGTTAATAATTGCCCACCCAAAACGCGCTTAAAATGGTGCTTAAACGACTTCACGGCGGCTTCCCACAGATCGCCGAAGTGAGGCGACAAGGGTGGATTGAAATGCCACGTGATGTTTTTGTGAGTAGCAAAATGAGATACGTCATCTCGTAATCGCTCGGACGAGAATAAAGCGTACATTTCCCGCAATTGATTGTTGGTACCGACGATATTAGTTCCATTATCTGAATAGATGTGAGATGGAATGGCGCGGCGACCGATGAAACGTCGCAAGGCGCCGAGGAAACCTTCAGTCGTGAGATCACTGATGATCTTGATGTGAACTGCCTTGGTGGCCATACAAATGAATACACATCCGTAGGCCTTGACTTGAAAGCGATTTCGAAATTTCTTCTCTTTGATGAATAGAGGTCCGAAAAAATCTACGCCCGTGTGATCGAATATGGGCGACTGACTCACGCGATGTGACGGAAGGCTAGCCATCTGAGCATGGATGGGAGCCGGTTTATGTCTGATGCAAGTGACACAATTCCGAATGATCTTTCGTACCTGATTCTTGCCATCGAGAAGCCAGAAACGCTGACGAATGGTGCAGAGGGTGCTCTGAACACCTGCGTGATGCATCGATTGATGAGTTTCTCGAATTATAAGATCAGTGACATGGTGTCGAGAGGGCAGAAGAATGGGGCATTTCCGATCAAAGAAGGAATTTGAATTGAGCAGACGACCACCTACACGAAGCAGACCGTGTGCGTCTAGAAATGGATTGAAACGAGCCAAGCGATGCTTCTTAGAAAGACCAGATGTTTGAATAGCGCGAATGACGTCCGAATACTGATCCTGCTGAATGAGCGAAAGCACGCGGCGCTCCGCAGTAGCGCGCTCATGGGACGAGATATTTTTGTCCCGAGGGCTCTTTGATGGTTGAAAATGAAGGCAATATGCAATCGAATTTAGCAGGACAGAGTAAGAAGAAAAACGGTCAAACAAGTCGCATTTAACGGGCACAGTGAGCAAACAGGAAGCCTTGCGAAGCCCGGGCAATTCAGAAACAGTCGATAAAACGCTGATGGGCCATTAAGCCAGGAGATGTTGTTAATGAAATCGAACGGAGATTGTCCTTTTTCTTATCAGAATTATCGAAATGCAGCAGGGTGTGATGCTTTTTGTTGCACGTTTTGCAAGTAGAAGACTTACACTCCTCTTGATGTACGCGCAAGCAATTAATACAAGCGCCCGCAGTTTTTACAGAATTAAATCGCTGCCGTGGATTAAGTTTAAGGAATTCCGCGCAAGTGTTAATTCTGTGCGCCTGCTTGCAATGCAAACAAACAGGGCTGGTATTAGTAACGAGGGACCTAGCGCCCGAATTAGATCGTTTGTTTTTAGAAATAAAAGAATTACGCTCCGACGCGCATTTTAAATTGCGATTTGTATTAACGGAGGTACTTCCGACTAAGGGATCTACGCATCCACAGATGAATTTGCCAAAGTCCTTTAGAGAAGGGACGACGTTAGAAGACAATGTTTTATCCCACTCATTGTGAATCTCCGCTGGCAAGGCACACTCAAGGACAGCGACAATCATACCTTCGTCAGGTACAACACCCAATTGTTTGAGGGTAGCAACGTGTTGACAAGCCGAATCGCTTATATTAGAAAGCGCCTCTGCAAATGCGGTTTGAATGGGCGTAGCTAGATCAAGAAGCGCATTGTAATGCGATTTAATAACAAGGCGTTTTTTCTCATAATGATCCGCGAGAGTGCCCCAAGCGAGCTTGTAACTCTCAGCGGTGCTGTCGAGGAGGGCCAGCTTTCGCTTAGCTGGGCCATCCAAAGAATTGCGCAGATAAATGAATTTATTCACGTCGTCGAGGTCGGTACGAGCGTCAATTAACGAACGAAATTCATTTTTAAAGGAGATCCAATCTTGATAATCGCCACTGAATTTAAATAATTCAGATACCGGTAATTTAACGGCTTTAGGTCTATCAGTGAAAGTCGAATTTCCGAATCCCGAAGGAGCAGTCGAAACGTTAGCATTAGGCTGAGAAGCGAGCACCGAGCAATACTCATCAGTCGCGACGTTTAATTCGTAAAAATTAGTTTGAACTTCGTCAAACTGACGCTCGTTTGCCTCCGCGTCTGAATCTGGAGCATCCTCAACCCCGAGTCGAGAATCTTCAAATTCATAAAAAAGCTTTGCTAAGCGATCAAAACGTAATTTAACGATCGCCGCAGACAAAGTTTTGCCTGCAATCGCTTGACGCAATTTTGTTATTTGCGCCTAGACGTACGTTCGCCGTCGCTTGATGTAGGAGGCACTGGATTTATCCATGGCGATAGCGAATACAAGAAATTAAAAAGAGAAAAAAATTCCAAAGTGGCCTCCGCGATCAAGCGTTGAAGGGAACGACCGTAAAATCTCGACGCGTACACTAGCAAGCGCGAGAGAGAACGCACGACGGATGAAGAATGCACAAAGTCTCCAAGCGCAGATTAGCACGAACGCGCGAGAACGCAGGGTGTGCGATCAGCTCGGCGCGCGAAGCGCAGGACGCACGAGGCAAGAAATGCAAGAATCGCGGGGCGAGCGAGACGCATGGTGCACGTAGCGTAGAGCGCGCGAGGCGCACAGGCAAGAGAAAAAAAATTAAATAAATAAATTCAAGCTTGAGTGTATATCGCGAGTGCAAGTGAGAACGCACGGCGGAAGTCGAAACGGGCGTATGCGCTACACCGTGGGTGCGAGCGAGCACGCACTATGCGCGGACGCAGTTTCCCTTCTGACGCGCGTACGGCCGCGAGTGCGAGAGAGAGCGGACGAGGCGCGACGCCGCGAGAGCGCGCGAGGCGCGAAGTACCGATACGCGCGACGCCGCGAGAGCGCGCGAGGCACGAAGCACTGATACGCGCGACGCCGCGAGAGCGCGCGCGGTGCGAAGCACCGACACACGCGTACAAGCTAGCGGGCACGTGCTGCACCGGCGCGCCGATTCCCGGAAAGCGCACGAAATCAACCAGGCGCGATTTGGCGGCAGCGTCGCGTGTCAACAAACGAACGCGCACTTGACCGCACACACACAGAGATGACCTCTGCTTTTTCACCGCACTGACAAAAAAAACACGCTAGTCGTGTAAAAACTTAGCTACTTAGCCTTTTGAAAAATCCCGATGACCTCGGCTGCTTGCAGGCTGGCTGGAAAAAATACACCCGGGTCGCGATTTGAAGAAGTGGCGATATTCCAATGTCCAGGAAGTCGAAAGCCACCTCACAGGAGGCACCAAAAAATGTTGTATCGATAGGCTCTTCTCTAGGTAGTCGAGCCTCGTTGTTGGAAAAGGGTTTGGAAATAAAAAACACGAATTTTTGGGCATAAGGAGAAGTCTTTATTGCCCGAGGGGAAAGCCGGAAGGCATAAAACCCATCGTAAAAAGAATAAATAGTAGTGGATGAATCCGCCGACACAACAAGAGAGAACGAGACACGGCGAAAACCCGAAAAGAAAACGACCCAAGACGGCCGAATTAATGCATAAGCGCGCGAACAAAGATTTTATAATTTTCACACGTCTGATCTGCTGGCGATCAAGCGAGCAACTGACGAGCGCGCCCGTGACCTCCCAAAAGCGGCCCTCCCTTCCACATGCCCTCTGACCGCGCGGCTCGTGAGACAAGACAACATCGCGAGATAGGTGAGCCCGACACCGACGACTCGCCTCGCTTGTGTGCGCGAACGAACGTCGAAACAGGCAGCTACAGAAACTACATTGACTTTTATTATTAAAGTATGGTCAAAAGTGTAACAGTCGTTGCTTTGAAAACATCAAAAAGTTTAAAAGATAAAAAATCGCGAACAAGTCAAAAAGAGATCCACAAACCGATCAGATTGCATAGTTATTCCGATGTAATCAGACGCTTGAGCTAATACACGCAGATGATAATGTAGTTCGTGAATGGCAGCTTCCAATTTTATATATATATATCTTCCTATATTATATAGTTATAAGGTCAAAATCAAAGATTATCCCCATCCTCCCCCCTTCTCCCCCCTCCTCCACCGCTCCTCATTCAACATTTCCTCTCCTCATTTTATTCATTAATTTATGTTATATTTATCATTTTAATGATGTGTTTTCATATATTTAAAAAATATTCCTGCTCCTCTTTAACTATCCTCCCACCTCCACCCCCCTCCTCCCCCCTCCTCAGGAACATCCTCATTATTGAACCCCTCCTCAGCCCCTCCTCAATTTGTATGAAATTGTAATTTTAGCTCCAAAAAATGTGGATAAAAAATTTACAATAAATTTCTTAATCGTATAGCGATACAGTCTACGGTATATTGAATCATTGACATAGCAAAACAAGATAATAATGAAAATAATAATAAATGAAGTTTTGTATCGTATACAGGGTGATTCATTTTAATTGCCCCAGGCAAATATCTCGAAAAGTACGGGAGATGGAAAAAAACATTAAATGTAAAAGTTGTAGGGTTCAGAGGGGGAAATTGGTATTTAAAGTTTTTCTCAACCTTGCTTTTTTCAAGATATTGGCCTACGAATTGTGTAGACAGCTTGATTTGACCTTGATGCGACTGCAGAGGTCAACTGGACCCCATGACATAACATCATGTTTGAATGTAAAATTTTCCGCTCTTTTAATTTCCGAGGTCAAAAGTTGGTGTTCCTATTTAAAAAAACTACTTTGACTTTGAAACGACCTTGAAACTTGACCCCAAGGTCATGGTCAAGGTCACCATTGGATTTCCCCCTCTGAACCCTACAATTTTTACATTTAACGTTTTTTTCCATCTCCCGTACTTTTCGAGATATTTGCCTGGGGCAATTAAAATGAATCACCCTGTATACAGGTATAGAAAAGGTGAAAAATTATTTTCTAGAAATCGACTGAAAAATAAATAAATTCAATGATATCGGTAAAGTAAAAGAGTAGAATAATGGGAAAAAAGTGACAATTGAAAAATGACTCAAAAAGTAAACAAATTTAATTGTATCGCTAAAGCAAAGGTGTATAAACAAAGGGAGAAAAAAAAATAGGAGGTTTGAAAAACATAATAATAAAAATTATAAAGACATTTTAAATGCTGTAGAAAAATGTTTATTTAATTTATTTGATTATAATGAAATATTTGGAGCAAAATAAGTTCTTGCATCAAGAGATTTTCGACATATGTTACTAATTGTTCCGTCTGGGAATCGAATTACTGAGAGTTATTGGGAATTATAAAAAATAGGTATTCTGCGACAAAATTTTAAATGTATGTTATTAAAGAAAAATAAAATAATTTCGGAAAATTATATCGAATTTAAATTTTGGCTTTTAAATGTAGCCAATGGCAATTTTTTATCAAACTATGATCGATAAAGTAAAGTAACAAAAATCCCAAAATCAATTATACAAACGAAAATATTATAGATGAAATTTTTGGATACTTAAAGATATGAAAAATGGACATTTTTATGAAAGTGTAATTTTAACTTCAAAATCGTATAACGATACAGTCTATGAAATATTTAATCATTGACATAGTAGAAAACGATAATAATGAGCATTTAGTAAATAAAATTAAACAATGACGCAATTATAGGGATGACGCGGAGAGCGAGCTCGAGTGAGTGCGAGCGAGAAACGCACAGGTAGGTAGGACGCGCGCGAGATAGAGAGAGAAGGAAGGAGTGGCGCTCCGCGCGGGCTTGCGCGGCAGCCGCCATGTTCCTGGTGGTTCTCGCGCGGAAAACACGTGTTAGACGGGTTTCGTGAGTTTTCGGAGAGTCTTGCGAGGAAGCTGAGGAGAAGGTGCCCGAGGAAGGAGGTCGATCGCGACGGTGAGCAGCAGCAGCAGCAGATGGTGCTCGAAAGACAGCGGCAGCGAGACACTGCTTCGGAGACAGCGGTGGAACAGCCGAGCGGAGGACTGAGTGAGAGAGAGAGTCTGCGAGGTCGGCCGACTGTTCGAGGTAAGAGGAGTGCGCGTACCCTGGACAGACGTGTCCAGGATATCTCCTCGAGTTTGCGAGCGGCGCAGCGTGCGTTTTGAGTGTGTGCGTGTGTTGGTGCGAGGGCATCGGCCCGAACGTCGCGCGCGACCGCGAATTTCCTCGACCTGTGCGACCGCGGTTGTTTACATCGCGTTTGTGTACCGTCGTACGAAATAGTGAACGCGAAATAAATCCGTATATTTGACACGCGACTCAGATTAATTTTTCCTTAGCCAACGTCCGTTTTCCCCGTGAACTGCGACCGGGAGCTAGCCGGCGCAGAGGATTTTCGCGAGTCCTTTTCAGCACGCGCTCGAGCTCAGCTGAGCTCGAGAAAGCCGGGAGTTCGAATTCTCCCGGCGTTTGTAGCGCACGGCATCGCACGTGTGCAGCACGCTGCTGCACACAGCCGCACCGAGGGACGTCGGTGAGGACCAGGGGCGGCCCCGTTACAATTGGCGCCCAACGCGTGTGTAGGGGAATTAGGCCGGAATTTTTTTTTCTTTTTCGCGATTAGGTTAATCGGAAGCTGCGGAACTGCTGCGAGCGCGGGTCGAGGTGGAAGAAAAAAAAAAGAAAACAAACTTTCTCCGAATTTACTTGGCGGCTTAAGCGAGTGAGGAACTCCAGCCCCAAGTCGCGCGTCGTGTATGGGTGTTGTGTGGTTGTATGCACGTATGACTAAGCACGAGTAGTGCTTTGAAATTCTTTATATTTAAATTTAAAATTTTAAAATTTATCTGGACAGGGAGAAGTAACCTGAGTAGGGAAAATTTAATTTGTAGTTTAGTATAGGTTTTTTTTTGTGACAGGTCGATCGTCGAAGATTTATTTATTTATATTTTTTTTTTTGGCGTGATTGACAAAATTCCCTTTTTACGTCAAAAAATGAGTTTTGTATTTTGCCGCGGAAAATAGAACAGGTACGCGTTCCTACTCAGGAAGCGCGGGAAATTCGAAATTTCAAATTTTTAAAATTCGAAATTAAGGTCGGCGGCCACCGACTAGTGTACGCCAAGCGGAAAGTAAAGGGGGGCTGCCACCGAATTTGTTCGTCTATACAAATTCGGGACGGCTTTCAACAAGAATTTAAAATCTTATTCGTGAGGGATTAAGGTCGGTCGCCACCAGAATTTTTCGCGAGTATAGGAATTTTGCGTGTAATAGCTTTTTTTACGAAAACTCTTGTTCAGGAGGTTTTAAAATTATAACAAGCGAGTTAGGCGCTAATTGCAATTGCAATTAGCGAAGTGTGGTGGTACCAGCGTTAGGTACCACAGCCATAAAGAATTTCAAAGAGTAAGGGCTGTGCACGTCTTAATTGTACAAGGCGTTGACATAAAATTTTTTTTTTTTTTTTTAACAATTTTAACTAAAGATAGAGTGCCCAAGCTTGTATATAATTACTCTCGTGCTTGGGAAAGATAGATACAAGCAAGATGACGACAACACAAGGACCTACGGCTGAGACAGTAATGGCGGTTGAAGACATGATTGCTAGCATGTCAGGCAACTGCCTACGGACAACGTTAGAGGATCTAAAACTGCGCACGGAAGGAAATAGCTTCGCAAGACAAGCGAGGTTATATACTTGGCTGCTTGGCCAATACGAAGAGGATGATTTCGTGCCAGTTCTTCAAGAAGGAGTTGATTCACTGGAGTACCGTATTACTCATAGAGAACAGTGGATCAACAGGACGCTCTCACCAGACGAGAACGAGCCTACAGAAGGCAACCTGGAGCAGCAAGCGCTGCTAGCTTTGGTAACAGACGAGGCAGTAAACGAGGCAATTGCCAGGTTGAGGCGATCCTCTGTCAACGAGTCCAGGAACATAGAAAACAGATCTGAGACGAACAGCTGGTTGCAAGAAGATCAAACAGAAGATCAGCAATCAAGTCGAGAGAACTGGGTAGAGTTAGTGGCCGTATCTGGGGAAAAGTTTAAAATCCCTAGAGAGTTTTCAGGCATGCTAGCGCACCTAATCAAGAAGGTGGAAGATTTGTCAAATCTAGTAACATCGAGAACAGAACCAGCCTCGAGTACGAGGATAGAAGAGGATGATCGGAGAAGGCACGTGGGTTTTCAGGATACCTTCACGTGACATTACGATGACCAACCGCAAGACAGAACGAGTCACGGGGAGAGCTCCCCAAGAAGACGTTTCAGTCCAACCTATCATCAGAGAGAGGTGGACGAAGAGCGGCCTAGGCATCTGCCTAGGCCAAACATAAATGAAACGGGGGCAAGCTGCCCAAATTGCTCTAGCTGGCAAAGTAGTAGGCAGAGCCATTCTCCTCATGATATAGGAAACATCGTGAGGAAATGGCAAGTCCGGTTTTCCGGGGAAAGGAGCCAGTCAATAGAAGTGTTCCTTACCAGAGTGGAGGATTACCGGGCGACGGCCAATTTGTCAGACGAGCAGATGCTTGCATCTCTGACGGAGCTGCTAACAGGAACAGCAGCCACTTGGTACCAAAACGAGAAGAACAAGTGGCATAGCTGGAACAATTTTGTCTCAGCAGCGAAACGTTGGTATGGTACCAACCAACGTTTTCATCAGAGATTGATTGCGGAGGCAAATGCCAGAACACAGGGCGAGGATGAGGCAGTGAGGGAGTACATACCCTGCCTCATCGGTATCATGCGGAAACAGATACCGGTTCCATCGATTTCGGCGCAGATAGACTTGCTGCACCGAAATATGTTACCAAGATTACAACGGCAAGTAAAAAGATCCGATTGTTCCTCGATCGAAGTCTTACTCGATCTGGCAGTGGAAGCAGAGCTGACAGAAGAAGGAGAGCGAACGTATCGATCTCCTCCAGCTCCTGAGTCAACCCTGCTGCCAGAAATGGCTTACAAAAAGAAGACACTTTCAACTAAAGAAACAACGAACAATGAGCCAAAGGTAGCAGCTGTCCCGGCCGAACAGACAGGTCGGGAAGCAGATATGCTAACCAAAATTGGCCAAATGCTTCAGGAAATCCTGAAGCAAAGTAACAACAAAGAATCCACGCCGAAAAATGGAGACAAGAGAAATAATAGCCAGCCTGGGAAAGGGAAAGCAGAGAATTCCAACAAAAAGAAAGATAAGGATTCTCAGAATTCCTCCAAGGATCGCAAAAGGCTAGACCTTACGAAAAGGCTAGAATGCAATGGCTGCGGTCAACCAGGCTGGATAATGAAGTTTTCTCCTAAATGTTCGGGAAACGAGAACAAGGGCGGATAGAGGGAGTCCTCTCCGCCCGCATGTCCCAAACGACTCCACCAACCGCCGATGCGACGAGCCTAGGTGCTCTCGATCAGGGTGAGCCGAAATATAGCCCTTTTCTGGAATCCTCGGCAGATGCCGGAGATTTCCAGGAAGAGAGGACTTGCGGCTCAACAGCGAGTGTCTCTCATCCTCATGTTGAGGAAGGGAGAACTCCTTCAGAGGAGGAACGGCCGAGAATGCCGGAAATAGATCCGAAGATAACCGAAACCTTCCAGGAGGAATCCGACGAAGGATCCTGGGAGGACATCTCTGAAGGAGAAGTTGGTGGAATAGACTACCAAGCCGAGGACGAGACAAGATGGTGGCTTCCGATAGAAATAGAAAACTATCGGATGAGGGCATTGTATGACCCTGGAGCCTCGTGCACGGTCATGGGACCGATAGGGCTCCGAATTGCCACCAGCCTCGGCCGGAGTATATCCAAAGCCAAAGCGGGACAGGTGCGGCTAGCTGACGGAAGGCGCTGCCCCTTGATTGGACATGTCCTGCTACCGTTATCGGTAGCAGGCATAACCAAGGACATCCGGGTAGCAATATTGCCCGGATTAGACGAGGACTGCTACGTAGGTGTAAATTTCGTCCGGGAGTTCCATGCAGTTTTGGACCCGGATTTAGGCAGACTGTTCTTCAAAGAAGACAACACCTACGTAGCGCTAGAAGTCGCAGCAGTTGCTGGCGGAATTTCAGCCCTAGCTTCAGTTGGGTTAGAGGATGTGTCGGAAGAGAAAAAACGACAAGTCTATGAGATGGTAGACAACATCCTCAATGAAATGCCAGGGCGACTAGGAATGACAAGCCTGGTAGAGCATGACATTGATGTCAAATCGGCGAAACCGGTAAAACAGAAATACTACCCGGTTTCACCGAAAATCGAAGAAGAGATGCACAGGCAAGTCAAAGAGATGCTAGCGCAAGAAGTCATAGAGCCGTCTAACAGTCCTTGGTCCAGTCCGATAGTTATGGTCAAGAAAGAGAACGGCAAAGAGAAGGATGTGCATCGTTTTCCGCAAAGTAAACGCACTTGCGGATAAAGATGCATATCCACAGCCATATATGGACCATATACTACGGAAGATCAGCGGGCGAAGTTCATAACGACATGGACCTCAGTTCAGCGTACCATCAAATACCGCTGACTAAGAGAAGCAAAACCGATAACGGCTTTCACGGTACCCGGCTGGATTGTTCTGGATAAGTGGAAAAGGATGCCGTTTGGTTTGTCCAATGCGGGCGCAACTTTCAAAGGTTTATAGATAGCCTAATCGGCAACGATTTAGAGCCGTTTGCTTTTGCCTATTTGGATGACATCATCATCGCCTCAGAGTCGTTTGAGGAACACCTCCGACACATAAAGATGTGTTAAAAACCGGCTAAAGGAAGCCGGAGTGACAGTCAACAAAGAGAGAAAAGCGTTTTCTGTCGGTCGGAGGTGAGATACTTGGGAGTCCCTGGACAATAGAGATGGTGTTCGACCCGACCCAGCTAAGATTGAACCCATCAAAGAATATCCGGCTCCCAGAATATTAAGCAACTGAGGAGATTTATGGGAATGGCGTCATGGTACCGGAAGTTCATAAAAAAACTTGCTGAAATAGCGGAACAATGACGCGTCCTCCTAAAGAAAGACACCAAGTATGATTGGGGCGAAGAGCAAGAGGCATCCTTTGAAAGGATAAAGTGCCTGCTAATGTCAGCGCCGGTTCTGCAAAGACCGCACAAGATCGGACAATACATATGCAAGCGATACTGGAGGGGGGGGTGGGGGCGCGGGGGGATATGGCTGCAAAGACCGGAACAATAATAGGCGAGAGACATACAATCGGCCCACAGTAAGCATGCCAATACGAGACGGGCATGGGGGGTTGTGGCCGT
>JACCID010000404.1:0-78533 GCA_018906775.1 Sycophila sp. Sp_5
ATTGAAAAGGCTGCAACAACATTTCGCAAGATTTGCTGAGGTATCAAGTCTATTTCATCAGTGATTCTTCGGCGTAATTTAGCGTAAGTCACGTGGTTTTATAACATAAACTTTATCCTTCAAGTATCCCCAAAGGAAGTAATCAAGAGGCGTTAGGTCTGGGGACCGAGGTGGCCATTCAATTGTACCTCTCCGCCCAATCCATCTATCATGAAATGTTGCATCTAAATATCGGCGAACATGAATACCGTAGTGTGCAGGAGCACCATCCTGTTGGAAGTAAATTTCGTCCAGATTTCCACCCGTTAAATTCCGTATAGCAGGTATAATTTGGTCTCGAAGCATGTTTTCATACATTGCAGCATTTAAATTACCTTCAATAAAGAAAGGGCCAAGTACTCTTCCATTAAATATGCCAGCCCAAACATTTACTTTTTCAGGATGTTGCGTGTGGTCCGCTCTCATCCAATGTGGATTGATGCTACTCCAGTATCGACAATTATGTCTGTTCACTGTTCCGCTTAACTCAAACGTGGCTTCATCAGAGAAAACAATGTTATTGAGGAGCAAAGGATCATCAGATATCATTTGTATCATTACATCACAAAAGTCTACCCTTCTATCAAAATCATCTTCAGATAATTCCTGTACCAACTTTAATTTGAAAGGATGCCATTTGTTGAGTTTCAAAATTTTGTGCACAGATGCAGCTCCCATTTCATGCTGTTGTGCACAACGTCTGATGCTGCAATGGGGGTCCTCAATAAATGATTGTAATACGTCTAAGCTCTTTTCATCATTAGACGATGATTTGGATCTACCTGATTTAAGACGATCTTTAATACCACCTGTCTCTTCAAAACGTCTAATTGTACGAATTACGGTACTTTTTGAAATAGGGTTGTTTTCTTCAACTCTGAATGTTTCATTGAATAAACGCTGTACCTGTTTGTAACCTCTCTCTTGATCACCCCACCCTCGCATCATCAACAAAGATATTCTTTCTCGTTCAGTAAGATGTGCCATTTTTCACTACGATTAAAAGTACAATTATTGAAAATTAATACAATTATCTTAATTTCGAAGTAAGAGAATTTCACTTAACTCTTGAAAACAGAAAAGTAAATAGGAGTAAACAATTGTTAATTAACAATTATAAATGAACTGATTCCTAAAAAGAATAGTGAGCAAAATCTTCTAAGGTACAAGTAACGATCCTGAAAATGCTATGAATCATGCGTAGAAACTCGTAACCCTTGCAAAAAATTATTGCAATAAAAACTGTTCATGTAAAACGGTTAGATTATTTTGCTTTTGAAATTAATAACCCCCAAGTGTCCTATGTAGATCATTTCGAGCCATGACGTGGATATTGTACATATCTCCAGACCTAAAATTTAATGCTCCTCCAGAATCCGGAATACAAAATGAGTCCCTTTTTAATAAGCTGAAGATAACTTTCAAATGACCTTAAAAATGAAGGCCAATTTTAAAGTGACCATAAAGTTCGTCCTAGAAAATCAAATTATGTACTTTAGTATTAAAGTACGAAATTTTTTTTTTTCTTTTCGTCAAATACACCCAAAGTTCTTAATAATCGGGATTTCTTGGCTTTCTGCTACTAAATAATCATTTAACCACTAAATGACCTCTGTAGGTCATTTTGAGCCAAAACGTGGATACATATCCAGATGTAAAATTTTGTGCTCTTTCAGAATCTGAAATAAAAAATAGGGGTCCCCATTTAAAAAACTGAAGATGACCTTTAAATGACCTTGAAAATGATAACCAATAACAAATCCAAGGTCATCATTTAGTTCAACCTTCAAAACTTAACAACTTTTGTATTTAACATTTTTTTCCAAAATGCTTACTTTATGTTATAAGTGGGAGGTCCGGAACATTTCGAACACCCTGTATAATATATTTGTAATAAATTAGTTGGTTTAACTATGCATGTATAAAGCTATAAGTTATATGACCTATTAAAAAATTACACTTGAGACTTCACATGGAATTTTTCAATATGGTGCTATTATAAATAACTATTTTCGATATCGTGTAGCATAAGATATTTGTGGGCTTGTTTAAATATAATACATTTTGATAATAATATTGGAAAATTACGTTTGAAGCTTGTGCTAATAGGTTATGTGATGCTAGAATCATATAACTTTTTGTAATTTTAAGGAAAAGAGGTTAAAATTCGCTTTTCCGCAACTGTATTAAAATGTATTACAAAATACTTTCTGGTGCGATTTTTTGTACTACTAACTTTTGCGCTTCGTTCTCTGCTGCTCGCACTTCATGATCCTTTCGTATCAATTCCGCTGGGAAGTAATATTTGGAAATTCTGGTATTAACAACTGTCGTGTAACGAGTTTGATAAATTAACGCAGTTTTTTTTAATTTATCTGTAAATTCAAAAAATATGACTTTTAATATAGTATGTATATCCTGAATCAAGGACGATTAACCTTCAGATGGCCGAAATGACGCCTGTAGGCGTCATATGTTTTTTAGTTAACCCATTAAAATCATTTAGTGTAATATTAGTGTAAAATTAGGATAAACAATCATGAGCAAAGTAGTACATCTACGACGGACGAGAAGGATAATTAACATGTGAAAAGTTTGTTCCTGTTTTAAATTAATAAATTGAACTCTGATAAAAAAACGTTGCATATGTTTTTGTCGTGTTTTTGCCCGTAAAATCGGTATCCGCCTTCAGTTTTGGAAAATTATGACATTTTAGGTTATTTGTTTAAATAATTTGTTATAAACAATTGTAATTGACAAAAGAAAAAACACGGGTATTCTTTTTTTGGTTATGCAAAGTATGGCACAGTTTGTTTCTCGATATCTCTGCCAGGTTATGCCAGGTTTTTAATGAGTTAATCAAGCACAATTAAGTTGGTCCTTAAAGTTTATTTAAGGGGCTTTTAAAATTTCGAAATCCCGGCAATTAAAAGTTACGTCTTTATAATATTAAACAATATTTGTACCTAACATGAGCCAGAGAGGTTTGCGCGTGCCAATTTTTGAATCCAAATGACGATTGAAATTCTTGCTGATGTTGTTTGTTTTGATGGCTCTTCTGAATACAGAAATAACATTGGCTAATGGTAACCACATGTTCCTCCAGTAATTGTAGAATTGCTGCGTTTGCGGTACAAAAGAAGCCATCATTTCCGTAGTAATGGCTAACAAACCTTGCTCCATTTTTTCGGGTGGTAAAAATGGTAAACAAATCCCTTGCCTCCATTTTTTTTTTTTTTTAATGCCTCCATTTTTTTTTTTTTTTTTTCTCTTTTTTTTTTTTTCCTTTTCGGGTGGTAAAATGGTAAACATCACCTTCTCTAAAATCATGTTATATTCTTCCGTATCTTCAATACGGAGAGTTCTCTTCCAATATCGTATTACAGCCTATAGAATGTTAAGAGAAATGAGAAATTTATGAAATAAAATCCTCCATATTAGATTCGCCATTTTGAATTTTGAAAATCTGATATCAGATTTGTAATCAGCGACCCTGAAATACCTACGAGTATACTTTTTCATAACCATTAAAATCAATTTTCGAGATAAAAAAAATAGCCTATTAAAAATTTACCGCCATGATGGATTCGCCATTTTGAATTTTGAAAATCTGATAACAGATTTGTAATCAGCGGCCCCGCAAACCCCCGAGTATATTTTTTCATAACCGTTAAAGTCAATTTTCGAGATAAAAAAACAGATTTATCAAAAATTGTCCGCCATATTGGATTTGCAATTTTGAATTTTGAAAATCTGATATCAGATTTGAAATCAGCGACTCTGAAAACCTCCGAGTATACTTTTTCATAACAGTTAAAGTCAAGTTTCGAGATAAAAAAAATAGCCTATCAAAAATTTTCCGCCATGATGGATTTGCCATTTTGAATTTTGAAAATCTGATATCAGATTTGTAATCAGCGGCCCCGCAAACCCTGGAGTATATTTTTCCATAACCGTAAAGTCAATTTTCGAGATAAAAAATAGATTTAACAAAAATTGTCCGCCATATTGGTTTCGCTATTTCGAATTTTGAAAATCAGATATTAGAATTGTAATCAGCTACCCCGAAAACCCCCTAGTATACTTTTTCATAACCGATAAAACCAATTTTCGATATAATACGCATGTCTATTAAAAATTGTCCGCCATATTAAATTCGCCATTTTGTATTCTGAATTCTGATATCGGATTTGTAATCAGCGACCCCGAAACACCTATGGGTATACTTTTTCATAACCATTTAAAACAATTTCCGAGATAAAAAAATAGTCTATCAAAAATTTTCCGCCATGATGGATTCGCCATTTTGAATTTTGAAAATCTGATATCCGATTTAAAATCAACGACCCTGAAAACTCCCTTGTATACTTTTTCATAACCGATAAAACCAATTTTCGATATAATACGCATGTCTATCAAAAATTGTCCGCCATATTAAATTCGCCATTTTGAATTTTGAAAATCTGATATCAGACTTGTAATCAGCGGCCCCGCAAACCCTGGAGTATATTTTTCCATAACCGTAAAGTCAATTTTCGAGATAAAAAATAGATTTAACAAAAATTGTCCGCCATATTGGATTCGCCATTTTAAATTTTGAAAATCTGATATCGGATTTGTAATCAGCGATCCCGAAAACCCCCTAGTATACTTTTTCATAACCGATAAAACCAATTTTCGATATAATACGCATGTCTATCAAAAATTGTCCGCCATATTAAATTCGCCATTTTGTATTCTGAATTCTGATATCGGATTTGTAATCAGCGACCCCGAAACACCTATGGGTATACTTTTTCATAACCATTAAAATCAATTTTCGAGATAAAAAAAATAGTCTATCAAAAATTTTCCGCCATATTGGATTCGCCATTTTAAAGCGACCCCGAAACACCTTTTACTTTTTCATAACCATTAAAATCAATTTTCGAAAATCTATCAAAAATTTTCCGATATCATTTTAAATTTTGATTTAAAATCAACGACCCCGAAAACCCCCTTGTATACTTTTTCATAACCGATAAAACCAATTTTCGAGATAATACCCATGTCTGTCAAAAATTGTCCGCCATATTGAATTCGCCATTTTGTATTCTGAATTCTGATATCAGCTTTGTAATCAGCGACCCCGAAAACCCCCGAGTATATTTTTCCATAACCGTTAAAGTCAATTTTCGAGATAAAAAAATAGTCTATCAAAAATTGTCCGCCATATTGGATTCGCCATTTTAAATTTTGAAAATCTGATATCAGATTTGAAATCAGCGACTCCGAAAACCCCTGAGTATACTTTTTCATAACCATTAAAATCAATTTTCGAGATAAAAAAAATAGTCTATCAAAAATTTTCCGCCATGATGGATTCGCCATTTTGAATTTTGAAAATCTGATATCAGATTTGTAATCAGCGGCCCCGCAAACCTTGGAGTATATTTTTCCATAACCGTTAAAGTCAATTTTCGAGATAAAAAATAAAAATTGTCCGCCATATTGGATTCGCTAAAAATTGATCGGATTTGTAATCAGCCCCCGCAAACCCCCGAGTATATTTTTCCATAACCGGAATTCGCAATTTTGAATTTTGCCAAAATCTTATCAGATCAGATTGTGAAAAACCAATTTTCAGCCCATGACTCCCATTTTGAAAACCCAGCGACCCCGAAAACCCCCGAGTATATTTTTCCATAACCGTTAAAGTCAATTTTCGAGATAAAAAAATAGTCTATCAAAAATTGTCCGCCATATTGGATTCGCCATTTTAAATTTTGAAAATCTGATATCAGATTTGAAATCAGCGACTCCGAAAACCCCTGAGTATACTTTTTCATAACCATTAAAATCAATTTTCGAGATAAAAAAAATAGTCTATCAAAAATTTTCCGCCATGATGGATTCGCCATTTTGAATTTTGAAAATCTGATATCAGATTTGTAATCAGCGGCCCCGCAAACCTTGGAGTATATATTTGTCCCCATAATTCGCCATTTAAATTGAAAACGATATCAATACGACTCCGAAACCCCTAGAGTAATAAAAATAGCATTTATCAAAGAAGTCTTCAAAATTGTCCGCCATATTAATTCGCAATTTTGTATTCGAAATCTGATATCAGATTTGAAATCAAGCGACTCCGAAAACCTATGGGTATACTTTTTCATAATCATTAAAATCAATTTTCGGAGATAAAAAAAATAGTCTACAAAAAAATTTTTCCGCCATGATAGATTCTCCATTTTGAATTTTGAAATCTGATATCGATTTGTAATCAGCGGCCCCGGCAAACCCCCCGAGTATATTTTTCCATAACCGTTAAAGTCAATTTTCGAGATATAAAAAATAGATGTTATCAAAAATTGTCCGCCATATTGGATTCCCTATTTCGAATTTTGAAAATCTGATATCGGATTTGTAATCAGCGATCCCGAAACCTCCAAGTATACTTTTTCATAACCGTTTAAAATCAATTTTCCAGAAAAAAAATAGTCTATCAAAAATTTTTCCGCCATGATGGATTCGCCATTTTGAATTTTAAAAATCTGATATCAGATTTGTAATCAGCGGCCCCGCAAACCCCCGAGTATATTTTTCCATAACCGTTAAAGTCAATTTTTGAGATAAAAAATAGATTTATCAAAAATTGTCCGCCATATTGGATTCGCTATTTCGAATTTTGAAAATTTGATATCGGATTTGTAATCAGCGGCCCCGCAAACCCCCGAGTACATTTTTCCATAACCGTTAAAGTCAATTTTCGAGATAAAAAAGTAGATTTATCAAAAATTGTCTGCCATATTGGATTCGCCATTTTTAATTATAAATATCTAATATCAGATTTGTAATCAGCGACTCCGAAAACCCCCGAGTATACTTTTTTGTAACCGTTAAAATCAACTATCAAGAAAAAAATGCAAGTGTATCAAAAATTGTATATTGGATCCATATTGGATTCGCCATTTTGAATTTTGGAAATGTGATTATTACACTTACTTGCTGGTAATGAAATAGGCACCCACATAGTGCAGCATCAGGAAATCTAATTCTGACTGCTTTCATTAACGCAGCTTCGTAATCCGTAATAACTTTGACAATATTATGTCTTAAATTGGGTATCAATCCAATTATAAAATTGAATATCGCCACGTACATGTCGGTCGTCATTCTGTCGCATAATACGTAGACCCCTGGGAATCCCTAAAAGATATTACTTAAAATTAGTTTCATCCTGGAATGGAGGATTTGCCATTGAAACCTTCATGGACATTGGGGACCAGGGATGCCCTGGAGAAACATGAGGTACCCTAAATGCTAGTAGACTGGACGAGACACATGCTCGGTAACAGACAAATATAGGTAACTTAAGGTGTCACAACGATTAGAGCTCTAGCTGTCCACAAGAAGGGATTCTATACAGCTGGAAAGGATAAGATGTCTCATGCTAAGGTGCTTAATCGAAACTGGAAGGTCTACACCCATATTCGCTTTTGGAGCCGCACTGGGCATAGAGGCAGTTTATCTAACTATAGCTGCTGTCACCGTAAAACCTATCCTGATGGTCAGAAAGGACTCTGAATGGTTCAAATCGGATAGAACACCAGAAGTCCTCAGAACAGAAGCTGCCTTCGCAATGCCACAGGAAAGGACAGACAGGCTGTTTAGGTTCGATAGGTAATGCCGGATCAGTTTGGCAGAAAAACAGGACTGGATAACGGGCCGGGTAAAACTACAAAATAATGGCGAAATTTGGTATACGCTATGAATATAAAAAGGTAGAACGGTCAGGAATTAGAGTATACTGCCAAAGAAACGGAAAGTGTTAAACTGCGCCCTATAGTCTATAGAGGAAGAAGGAAAGGAGCACTTATAAATAAGAACGGATAGTAGAGGGACTGTTGAAACCCTAAAACCATAAACAACTACATCCAAGTTAATGTATAAATGTTATCGGACTTTAAATCGGCTGGCGGTAAGTCTAACGGTAACCCTTTTCTGACTGCCGGGCCACACAGGAATAAAAGGTAATGTAATCACATACAGACTAGTGAGATAAGCGAGAGAAGAAGTTTTTATAGTTTTTATTAACCGTCATCTGAAATATGCAATACTATCCTCAATGCAGAGATAGACCAATTGATCGATAAAAACAGAGGCATGGAGACATGCCGATGGATGTAGTACTAGAGGTGAAAAGATAGCAATCGGGATTATCTAAATATAAATTCTGTGGATCAGCGTATGAAAGATCGTTAGTCAATTGTCCGGCACTGGCGGAAAGGAGGAACCGTATCTAGGGAAACCCTTTCCGCTAGCAGACAACAACGTATTGGAAGACGTTAACAAGATCCTTTTATTTTGTGAAAAGATTGTTGGCTAAATCCATTCTAAACGAGGGACACCAAGGTAATATCCATGGGTCTGGAGGTAGATCACACTTTGCCCCAACTCCTTATTAATAAGAATAATAATAATAATAATATTTTCAGCCTAGCGGAATAACCTTTCCTCACGCAGCACGATCAAAATTAGTATAATGCGTGACAATTGAGTTAAAATAGGCATATAAACTATGAAATAATAATTTTTTAAAATGAAAAAATAAGACTTACTGAAAAAAACTTTGTAAAATGTATAACAAATAACTGTTTGATATCATTAGGCCTCTCTGGTCTTGCCTACAAAGGATTATTATGATATATATTATCTCAAAAATAGTACATTACAGTACAAGAGGCGAAAGCTGAAGGTTGCTGGCCCCAGGCGAAGCCGAGGTCGCCAACCTCACGGTGTGGCAGGCCTTCAACGTTCGTCTCATGTGCTGTATACGATTTTTCTTTATACCCGGTCGAAAGTACGTTAAGTTTCGATCGAAATTTATATTTGAAAACATTTTTTTTTGTTAGCTTCAATAAATTTATTTCGATGCTCGCCTCGACATTTTCGGCACGAGCGCAGCGAGTGCCGCTGGTCGGTGGGGGGGGGCGGTCATCTAAAAAATCAAGAGTATAATTTCATTACAAAGAATGATTAAAAAATAATAGATAACTATTTTTCCGTTGTTCCTTAGAAATTTTACTAACAAAGATATAAATGGTCTGTACTTGTTCAGGTTTAATTTTGTTGTTTTTTCCAACTTTATATTAAAAAGAAAATAATGAAATAATAAAAAAATATTAATTCTGAACAAAAAAGCGTAACTTACTTTTAAACAATCGCCGTTAAAATTTATAGCGAATTAAAAACACTAGCTGGGGGTTCTATTATTTTATTTAAAAATTTAGTATTTTTTATCATTCTATCTAATGAAATTACACTCCTGATTTTATTTAATAACAAAGATATCGATGATTAATAACAGTGATATAACTATGGCGTATTATATCTACATTGTGCACAATTCTGACCTCAATCAGATTTTTTAAACGCGCTATATTCGCAAAATATAAACCAAAACCTCAACCGCGCTATCTTTCAAAACATAAACAAAACCTCCAAAACGTTTATTTTAACAAAATCTGCAGTTGCCTAGCTACCAGCTCAAAGGCATGCGTGGCGAAAACTGCTAGCAATGGCGAAAGCTGGACTATATATATGTAATGAATAAAAGAATATCTTTCGCCTATGATATCAGTGGCGAAACTGCGTACTTTTGACCAGGGGATGAAGAAAAATATTACCTATAATACATTATTATCAACATTACATCAAATGTTCCGTCCATAAATAAAACAGAACATCTACTAAGAGGCTCCAACATGCCTTCATGAATAAAAATTAGAGCCAGTGAGTCATCGGTTCTTGCCGCTCCTCTATAAAATTCAGTCATTGGTCCAAAATTATGAATTTTCTCTGACAATTCCTGCAGTGTATTTGGCATTGCTGGTACATTTAGAAGACGATGATTGAGCATTGATGACCTTAGTGACGCTAAGGTAAAATGTCTGGCACCAATGGGATTTCTTTAATAAAAATCATTTATTAATTATACTCTCCTCAATTCAAGGTTTTTCTAAATTCAATATTTTATAAAGAATATGTTGTTAAATATCTTAAGCATTAGTGCAAAAAAGCTAAGATTACAATTTTAACCCATATACCGTTCAAACAAACAAAATTAAAACGTTGGCTTCGACGGCCAATCAATTTAAAAAAGATCTTTAAAGGAAACATATATTACTCTTGTCAAGGTCCCTCTTTTGATGAGCGGTATGAAAAAATTAACGTTTAACCTATTGCTTTTTAAAAAATATAAAAAATATACTCTTTTTGTAGTTACATTTCTTTTTCAAATATAATTTTAACAATGTTCCGAATGTCTAGGCAATTTTTAATGTGCAAGACTGAGACGTCGGCCGATGTAGGTACTTACTAACACCATTCTCACGGGAGTTGTATTTTATCAGAAACTTCATCCCCCGATTAGGGGATGAATAAGTCTTTTGATTCGGTTTATAATTTTTTTACAATCATTTAGGGCCACAAGAAGTCTTTTATAAAAAAAAATAGTGTCTTACACCATTCGGGCGGGAGGTGTATTTTTTCGAAAACTTCATCCCCCCTTTAGGGGATGAATATGTCTTTTAATTCGCTTCATATTTTTTTAAAATCATTTAGGGGCACAAGAAGTCCTTTATAAAAAAAAATAGTGTCTTACACCATTCGGGCGGGAGGTGTATTTTTTCGAAAACTTCATCCCCCCTTTAGGGGATGAATATGTCTTTTAATTCGCTTCATATTTTTTTTAAAATCATTTAGGGGCACAAGAAGTCCTTTATAAAAAAAAATAGTGTCTTACCCATTCGGGCGGTAGGTGTATTTTTCGAAAACTTCATCCCCCCTTTAGGGGATGAATATGTCTTCTAATTCGCTTCATAATTTTTTACAATCATTTAGGGGCACAAGAAGTCTTTTAGAAAAAAAAAGTGTCTGAGCACCATTCGGGCGGAAGGTGTAATTTTTCGAAACTTTCATCCCCCGATTAGGGGATGAATATGTCTTGATTCGGTTTATAATTTTTTTACAATCATTAGGGACCAGAAGAAGTAGTTTAGAAAACGAAAAGTGTCTAACACCATTCTGACGGGAGTTGTATTCTATCGTAAACTTCATCCCCCTATTAGGGGATGAATATATCTTTTAATTCGCTTCATATTTTTTTACAATCATTTAGGGCCACAAGAAGTCTTTTAGAAAAAAAATAGTGTCTGAGCACCATTCGGGCGGAAGGTGTAATTTTTCGAAACTTTCATCCCCCGATTAGGGGATGAATATGTCTTGATTCGGTTTATAATTTTTTTACAATCATTAGGGACCAGAAGAAGTAGTTTAGAAAACGAAAAGTGTCTTACACCATTCTGACGGGAGTTGTATTCTATCGTAAACTTCATCCCCCTATTAGGGGATGAATATATCTTTTAATTCGCTTCACATTTTTTTACAATCATTTAGGGCCACAAGAAGTCTTTTAGAAAAAAAATAGTGTCTTACACCATTCGGGCGGGTAGGTGTATTTTTTCGAAAACTTCATCCCCCCTTTAGGGGATGAATATGTCTTCTAATTCGCTTCATAATTTTTTTACAATCATTTAGGGGCACAAGAAGTCTTTTAGAAAAAAAAAGTGTCTGAGCACCATTCGGGCGGAAGGTGTAATTTTTCGAAACTTTCATCCCCGATTAGGGGATGAATATGTCTTGATTCGGTTTATAATTTTTTTACAATCATTAGGGACCAGAAGAAGTAGTTTAGAAAACGAAAAGTGTCTTACACCATTCTGACGGGAGTTGTATTCTATCGTAAACTTCATCCCCCTATTAGGGGATGAATATATCTTTTAATTCGCTTCATATTTTTTACAATCATTTAGGGCCACAAGAAGTCTTTTAGAAAAAAAATAGTGTCTGACACCATTCGGGCGGGAGGTGTATTTTTTCGAAAATTTCACCCCCGATTAGGGGATGCATATGTATTTTGATTCGGTTTATAATTTTTTTACAATCATTTAGGGCCACAAGAAGTCTTTTATAAAAAAAAAAATAGTGTCTTACAACCATTCGCGCGGGAGGTGTATTTTTTCGAAAACTTCATCCCCCCTTTAGGGGATGAATATGTCTTTTAATTCGCTTCATATTTTTTTTAAAATCATTTAGGGGCACAAGAAGTCCTTTATAAAAAAAAATAGTGTCTTACACCATTCGGGCGGGAGGTGTATTTTTTCGAAAACTTCATCCCCCTTTAGGGGATGAATATGTCTTTTAATTCGCTTCATATTTTTTTAAAATCATTTAGGGGCACAAGAAGTCCTTTATAAAAAAAATAGTGTCTTACACCATTCGGGCGGTAGGTGTATTTTTTCGAAACTTCATCCCCCCTTTAGGGGATGAATATTTATTATATGTCTTCTAATTCGCTTCATAATTTTTTTACAATCATTTAGGGGCACAAGAAGTCTTTTAGAAAAAAAAGTGTCTGAGCACCATTCGGGCGGAAGGTGTAATTTTCGAAACTTTCATCCCCCGATTAGGGGATGAACTATTCTTGATTCGGTT
Source organism: Sycophila sp. Sp_5 (assembly GCA_018906775.1). Classification (NCBI taxonomy): domain Eukaryota; kingdom Metazoa; phylum Arthropoda; class Insecta; order Hymenoptera; family Eurytomidae; genus Sycophila; species Sycophila sp. Sp_5. The sequence continues at coordinate 12,580 of JACCID010000404.1, forward strand.
TATAATTTTTTTACAATCATTAGGGACCAGAAGAAGTAGTTTAGAAAACGAAAAGTGTCTAACACCATTCTGACGGGAGTTGTATTCTATCGTAAACTTCATCCCCCTATAGGGGATGAATATAGTCTTTTAATTCGCTTCATATTTTTTTACAATCATTTAGGCGGCACAAGAAGTCTTTTAGAAAAAAATAGTGTCGACACCATTCGGGCGGGAGGTGTATTTTTTCGAAAATTTCACCCCGATTAGGGGATGCATATGTCTTTTGATTCGGTTTATAATTTTTTTTACAATCATTAGGGGCACAAGAAGTCTTTTAGAAAAAAAAAAGTGTCTGAGCACCATTCGGGGCGGAAGGTGTAATTTTTCGAAACTTTCATCCCCCGATTAGGGGATGAAATAGTCTTGCTTGATTCGGTTATAATTTTTTTACAATCATTAGGGACCAGAAAGAGTAGTTTAGTGAAAACGAAAAGTGTCTTACACCATTCTGACGGAGTTGTATTCTATCGCTAAACTTCATCCCCCTATTAGGGGTATGAATATATCTTTTAATTCGCTTCACATTTTTTTACAATCATTTAGGGCCACAAGAAGTCCTTTAGAAAAAAAATAGTGTCTGACACCAGTCGGGCGGGAGGTTTATTTTTTCGAAAATTCATCCCCCGATTAGGGGATGCAGATGTCTTTATTTAATTCGCTTCATAATTTTTTTAACAATCAATTAGGGACCCAGAAGAAGGTAGTTTAGAAAAGAAAAGTGTCTGAAGACCATTCGGGCGGGAGGTGTATTTTTACGAAAAATTTCATCCCCCGATTAGGGGGTGAATATGTCTTTTGATTCGGTTTATAAATTTTTTACAATCATTTTGGGGTACAAGAAGTCTTTTAGAAAAAAATTAGTGGCTAACACCATTCGGGCGGGAGGTGTATTTTTTCTAAACTTTATCCCCCGATTAGGGATGAATATGTCTTTTGATTCGATTTATAATTTTTTTACAATCATTAGGAGCAGAAAAAGTCGTTTAGAAAAAAATTAGTGACTAACACCATTCTGACGGTAGTTGTTTCTATCGGAAACTTCATCCCCCATTAGGGGATGAATATGTCTTTTAATTCGCTTCATAATTTTTTTACAATCATTAGGGACCAGAAGAAGTAGTTTAGAAAAAGAAAAGTGTCTTACACCATTCGGGCGGAGGTGTATTTTTTCGAAAACTCATCCCCCCTTTAGGGGATGAATATGTCTTAAATTCGCTTAATAATGTTTTTACAATATTAGGGGTTCAAGAAGTCTTTAGAAAAAAAAAAGTGTCTGAGCACCATTCGGGGCGGAAGGTGTAATTTTTCGAAACTTTCATCCCCCGATTAGGGGATGGAATATGTCTGGATTCGGTTTATAATTTTTACAATCATTAGGGACCAGAAGAAGTAGTCTTAGAAAACGAAAATTGTCTTACACCATTCTGGACGGGAGTTTTAGTCTATCGTAAACTTCATCCCCATTAGGGGATGAATATATCTTAATTCGCTTCATATTTTTTTACAATCAATTTAGGGCCACAAGAAGTCTTTTAGGAAAAAAAATAGTGTCTGACAACCCTTCGGGGTCGGGGGGAGGTGTAATTTTTTCGAAAATTTCACACCCCGATTAGGGGATGCATATGTATTTTGATTCGGTTTATAATTTTTTTACAATCATTTAAGGGCCACAAGAAGTCTTTATAAAAAAAAAAATAGTGGTCCTTACCACCATTCGAGCGGAAATTGTATTTTTTCGAAACTTTCATCCCCCGATTAGGGGATGAATATGTCTTGATACGGTTTATAATTATTTTACAATCGTTTGGGACCAGAAGAAGTAGTTTAGAAAAAGAAAAGTGTCTGAAGACCATTCGGGCGGGAGGTGTATTTTTTCGAAACTTTCATCCCCCGATTAGGGGATGAATATGTCTTTTGATTCGATTTATAATTTTTTTACAATCATTAGGGACCAGAAGAAGTAGTTTAGAAAAAGAAAAGTGTCTTACACCATTCTGACGGGAGTTGTATTCTATCGGAAAATTCATCTCCCCTTTAGGGGATGAATATGTCTTTTAATTCGCTTCATATTTTTTTTTACAATCATTTAGGGGTACAAGAAGTCTTTTAGAAAAAGAAAAGTGTCTGAAGACCATTCGGGCGGGAGGTGTATTTTTTCGAAACTTTCATCCCCCGATTAGGGGATGAATATGTCTTTTACTTCGCTTAATAATGTTTTTACAATCATTAGGGGTACAAGAAGTCTTTTAGAAAAAAAAAAGTGTCTGAGCACCATTCGGGCGGAAGATGTATTTTTTTCGAAACTTTCATCCCCCGATTAGGGGATGAATATGTCTTGATTCGGTTTATAATTTTTTTACAATCATTAGGGACCAGAAGAAGTCGTTTAGAAAAAAATTAATGTCTTACACTATTCTGACGGGAGTTGTATTCTATCAGAAAATTCATCCCCCGTTAGGGGATGAACATGTCTTTTAATTCGCTTCATAATTTTTTTACAATCATTTAGGGGCACAAGAAGTCTTTTATAAAAAAAAAATAGTGTCTTACACCATTCGGGCGGGAGGTGTATTTTTTCGAAAATTTCATCCCCCCATTAGGGGATGAATATATCTTTTGATTCGCTTCATAAGTTTTTTATATTTATTTGGGACCAGATGTCGTTTAGAAAAAAAATTAGCGTCTGAATGCCATTTTAAAAAAAAATATATATTTGCGTTATCGATAATGTTAAAAGTTCAGATACATGAGCTAGTCGCAAACGTTTGGTCTTAGTTTGGGTTAAAATTGTGGACCTATGATCACTTATTCATATAAACAAGACGCACCGAAAATGTCTAAAATCGCGGCAATCTAAAGGTTATTATTTACATATTATTGAATCTATTAATCATCTATAAACTGCATCATAGTATACAAAGGTTACAAAAAGAAAGATAAGTTAAGAACTGAAAACTTTTAATACAAGTGAGACTGATTTTTGAATTTGTGATCAGTTTGCGAAACGATATTTGCCCTAGCAAAGCGAGTCCAATTATTGGCCATTCTGATTTATTATACACTTACCTAAGCGAAACTTCGTTAAAGATTTCTTGTAACGGCAAGTATGTTGTTTCGCACAAATTGTAAATTTCACGACGGAAATTGTGCCGTTCCACAACATTTTCTTCTAACGGATGTTGAAAATGTTCAACTTCATCCGTTATATTTAACTGATTGTCAGTTGTATCCTTCTGGGCAATGGTATTCTTGTCTTTTTGCATAACGAAAATTTTCATTACTGCGCTGTCTTTATAGTAAAGATAGCCAGGTGATAAATTTTCGCGTGCGCACAAAAATCTACATAATAATAGCAAGGGGTAAATAAGTAAAAAGGGGGAAAAAAAATATTGGCGGTCTCTCTGCAACACAACAAAAGCCGGAGGGGGGGGCGATCCCCATACCGCCCTCGCAGACGCGCGCTCACCCGCACCCAACTCAATCGCGAACCTCGCGCGCCTCGCACTCTCTAGATCGCGCTGATCTCCTCTCTCTCTCTCTCTCTCTCCCTCCTCCCCCTCCCTTCCTCTCTCTCTCTCTCTCTCTCTCTCTCCTCTCCTCTCTCCTCTCTCTCTCTCTCTTCTATATATATATATATATTAGATATATACTACTGGGCATGGGGCCGCTAAATAGTATTAGTTAATTACTTATTAATATCAATGACTGATTTACTTCTTATCTGTGATAACATACCATTAGTCCCTAACCTTTGTATTGAAAAATAAGTCAGTATTTTTAGCAATTGGAATTAATTGAAATCAGCCAAAAAAGAAGTCTACGCACATTCTACGAATTATAAATAATGTTTTGATGCAATTAGAAATGCCATTAATAAAGCCGATTCAAAATTATTTGAAAAATCAAATTTGCCTTAGAGGTTAGCAAAGAACATAGAGAATACCATAGAGAATCGTCAGTATAGTAGAGCGCGGAAATTAAGTTCGGTATCCCCTTAAGGGGAGGTCGTACCATCCTACATTACCGACCGCGATACGAATCGCTGTTTCCAACTTTTCTCTGTCATTTATTAGTGAAATAATACACAAATTAAATTCCACTCAAAAAGTTCATTTAAGAAGAGGGCTCAACTAAGATAATTGTAATACGGAGTCAAAAATTATAAAATTAATAAATTTTTTTAATTTGGGATAAAACGATGTTGAGTTGGACGATCGCAGCGCCATTGCTTATTTGCTAGTAAGGTAGCGACGATTTTTGACTTCGTATTACAATTATCTTAGTTGAGCCCTCTTCTTCAATAAATTTTTGAGTGGAATTTAATTTGTGCATTATTTCACTAATAAATGACAGAGAAAAGTTGGAAACAGCGATTCGTATTGCGGTCGGTAATGTAGGATAGTACGACCTCCCCTTAAGGGGATGCCTTCATTAATTTCCGCGCTCTACTGTACCGACGATTCTCTATGTTCTTTGCTAACCTCTAAGGCAAATTTGATTTTTCAAATATTTTTGAAACGGCTTTCTTAATGGCATTTCTGATTGCATCAAAACATTATATATAATACGTAGAATGTGCGTAGACTTCTTTTTTGGCTGATTTTAATTCCAATTGAAAAATAAGTCAGATTTTCAGCAATAGGAAATGAATCAGCCAAAAAAGAAGTCTACGCACATTCTACGAATTATAAATAATATTTTGATGCAATCAGAAATGCCATTAATAAAGCCGTTTCAAAATTATTTTAAAAATCAAATTTACATTAGATGCTATAGCAGAAAATATAGAGAATTGTCGGTACAGTAGAGCACGGAAATTATGTTCGACATCCCCTTAAAGGGATGCCTAACGTAATTTCCACGCTCTACTATACCGACAATTCTCTACATTGTTAGCTAGCCTCCAAGGCAAGTTTGATGTTCAAATAATTTTCAAACGGCTTTGTTAATGGCATATCTGATGGCTTTAAAACATTATTTATCACTCGTAACAGCCGAAAAAGAGATAAAGACTACGCACATTCTACGAATTATAAATAAATATTTAGATACAATCAGAAATGGCATTAAGGAAGCCGTTTCAAAATTATTTTAAAAATTAAATTTGCATTAGAGATTAACAAAGAATATAGAGAATCGTCGGTATAGTAGAACGCGAAAATTAAGTTAGGCATCCCCTCAATGGTTAGAGGATTTATCTTAGTACACTGTAGGTCGAGGGTTTGATCCCCCTCATGGCACAAAATTTTTTTTTTGCATTTATTACAATTGCGATGCTTGCGAATTATTTGGATAATTTAAATAAAAAGTTAATTAACTGTTATTAACATCAATTAATTAACACGAATGAATGAATTAATCAATGTTAATAACTGTTAATTAACTTTTATTTATATTATTCGAATAATTCACGTAATAAATACAAAAAAAAAAAAAAATTCAGTTAGAGGGGGGATCGAACCCTCGAGCTACAGGGTACTAACTGCAATACTCTAACCACTAACCTATCGCAAGCTTGGAGTAAATAAATGTATTTAATTAATTAATTGAAATTAAATAATTGATAGAAATTAATCAATTAACTAATAAGTTTTTGCATTTATTACAATTGCGATGCTTGCGAATTATTCGGATAATATAAATAAAAGTTAATTAACTGTTATTAACATTAATTCATTCATTCATTCGTGTTAATTAATTGATGTTAATAACAGTTAATTATCTTTTTATATATATTGTTCAAATAATTCTCAAGCATTGCAATTGTAATGGAAAAAATATAACAGAATAGAACGATAAAGTAAGAGAAAGGAAATAAGAGAAAGCGCAATAGCTAATAAAACGCGAGGAAAGCTGCACGACCCTTATCCGATGCATTTTCCTTGTTACTCCTCTCCTTGATAATTCTCTCCTTAATAATCCTCTCCTTGCGATATCCCTCTACTTGTATTTTAATAATACGGGTTGGTTGGAGGATGATAGAAAAAAAGATTTTTATTTAACCTACGCAGCTGAACTGGTACCACGGCAGCAATGAAATAACGGTTACCTAGGCGTCGTTGGTAAATAAAAAAAAAGACGAGCAACGTGAATACGGTTGCAAACATTTTTACACGCCTTTATTTTACACGTAAATTACGTACACTCCACGATTTGCCACTACAGTTCGAATATATAACACAATTATGTTTTACACATATAGTTTAACCGCCGTTGGAAAACATAGTATGTGTAAAACTGGGCTGTGTATAAAAAAATGCTGTTAAATATTTCTCAATTATACCAGTGGTCATGTCAACCGTGTACAAGTTATTACGTGTAAATCTTTTGTGTAAGACTTGTACGTGGAGATAATCACTGGTATCCTTAGGGAGATATAGACCTATAGAGATTTTTTTATTTTTACCTAAAGAATAAAAAACATAATTTAATTATGTTGATTATTTTATTTAAATATTACTAATTATTTACAGAATGAGCCTAAGAGGAAGTCTTTAAGGTCACTTTATGCTCCGCTAAGCCTGTTAAAAAACAAACTTTTGGCGTAACCTATAAGGCGTAACCTTATGTCATTCTGTACTTGAAATCTCATAAAAACCGCATAAAACTCTTCATTTTTATGAAATTTCTTAAATTTATTTAGTGTTACGTGCTACGCTAGGAACTGTATACTAGCGCATATAGCAGTCCGCTTTACGTCATTATTTTAATTTTTATTTATTTTTGCGGCTAAGTGACGAAGTGAAAGGAAAAACCGCGACGTGCTGCACGTCCCGTACGGGCTTGCTCTTGTGCAATGTGGCTAATGGCATCTGGAGCGAACAACTCTACTGGAATTGCAGTTAGATCCCAGTATCCAGGATTCAGCTATCGATATATCGCTCCTAGTGCTTTACTCAAGTCCTTGAGTATACTCTTTCCTTGTCTTCAAGAATTAATTGCTCTGGAGCGGTTAACTGTTCCTGTAAAAAATTAGGGCTATCGAGTGGACCAAAAGTGGGCAAGTGCCATTAATATTGTTGTGCCAACTCCTTCGAGGCAAGAGTGGAGGGAGAGGTCTTTTGGAGATTACTTATTTCATTGCAAGCAGGAGCTAAGGCAGCAGAACTCACTTCAAGTTCTAACCTTGGACTCGACACCTAGCATCCAGCGAGACCAGCTGTCAATGGGGCTTGTCCAAAGAGACGTCTACTGGAGTCGACCCAGCTACAGTGTTTGGATTCCTTCAGCTTAACCCTTTAACGCCCAACTTGACCATTTTTAGACAACATTTTCAGCGGTGTGTAGCACTATCTTAAAATGGTTCAAGAAATTCTTGAGATACCATTTTTAACGTAAAATTTAATGTACTTTCAGAATCCAGTACTAGTATTGTTAAAAAATTTAACAATGAAAAGTTATAAACAATTTTTTGCAAAAAAACGTGAATTTTAAAAAAAAAAAATTTGATTGGCTTTTTTCGAATGGAAAGAGAGTTTATCAGAATGGCGCAGCAATGTCAACCCCGTACATTGACGCGCCGATCGACCCATTGGAAGAGGCTATTTCTCCAGGAGGCTATCAAGGACTCGAGAATTACGCGCAATACAGCGAATTCTACGATTTCTTTGATAAAGAGGAACTGTGATACGCCCCTCCGAATTCCATGAATGTAGGATTTATCAATGTCCAGCAACCCTACGGAAGTGCTCCCTACGCTCAACGACTTCCGCAGGACACATACGCAACAGAAAACCAAAACCGGGGCTATGTACCTAACAGGGGTTATCCTCAATATCCCCCACCTCAAAGTATTAGGCACCAAGGGCCAACACCCGATTATGCAAACTCGCACCGATGGGCACAGCCTGGTCGAATTACGGCCCAAGGCAAGGCGATCTTCCTTGGCTGTACACATGATCCATAAATAGCGGCAGCACCGATCAACTAACCATAAGGAACAAGACCATTCCATTGCACGTCTTTTCCAATCGCTTTCCGATCAATGAGGACAGTATGTTGGGCCGAGGATACCTCAAGAATGAAGGTGTCATCATCTTCTATTACAACAATGCTTTAGTGGTGGAGAGTGATGTTATGAATCCTATTCCCTTTCTCCAGAAGAACAAAATCTTGAGGATTAATCTCGAAACATCACTGTCCCAGAAAACTGAGGACGTGTCTCAGTCTCCATCGCTCCAAGGACTAAAAAGATCGTCCAAATAAATTCAGTAATGTCAACCTTAACAGAGTGTTAGCTCCCACAGATAGACACCAAAAATAAGAATGTTTTTTTTGGAGGAAGGGATAGTCACCAACGAGGATCAGACTTGTAAAGTATGGGCCGTAAATACAGCGGAAGAAAAAGTCTTCTTTGATGTTGATCCTCAGGAATGATACCCTTCCATTATGCTCAAGACAAGTACAATTTCGGGTCCAGCGATAGTTAAAGGGAGAAAACTTCACCTATCACCTTCGACGCTTTGAATAGAGGAATTGCGATAATTGGTCAGATGTGATCATCTTAGTGCAGAAGAGCTGGATCATGTCAATAAATATTTGGAAGATTACTCCGATGTATTTCTGCTCCCAGAAGACTACCTGCCTGGCACTAATAAGATAATGCATTCCGTCCCCACGAAAAACCAGTTACCTGTTAATACAAAGTAGCATCGCTGTCCTCTGGCGCATAAAGAATTTATCGCCGAGCAAATTAAAAAATACGTTACGTACGGTGCTATAAAGCCCTCCGATTCGCGTTCTAACTCTCCGTTATGGATTCTCCCAAAAAAGCCAGATAGTCTAGGATGTCCAAGATGGTGGATGGTGATAGATTTCCGCGATCTCAACTTCAAAATTGTGGGAGACGCCTATCCGATCCAAATACAGATGACATCCTAGATCAGCTGGGTAGCACCGTCTACTTTTCCACTTTTGACCTCGCGAGTGGGTTTCACCAAATTCCGATGGACCCAAAGGATGCGTGGGAAACCGCATTTTCCACTCCAAACGGCCACTATGAATATGCTTGAGAGAATCCGAGAATCAAACCTAGTCCGCCAAACCAGACAAGGTAGAACTGCTCCAAAGAGAAGTAGCTTTTCTGTGACATATCGTTAGTGAGAGAGGAGTTGAGCCAAATCCTGATAAGATTTCGACAATAAAATTCGACAATAAAAATATCAGGAAATTCTTAGAGCTGGTGGGCTATTATCGAAGATTCATAAAGGATTTCTCAAAAATAGCGTGACCTCTCACAGAAATAACGAAGAAAGTAAAGGATTTTGATGGGGTCCAGAACAGGAGAAAACTTTTGACATCCTCCGGAAGGCCCTGTGCAAGGCTCTCATCTTGAAATTCCCTGATTTCGAGAAACCGATTAAGTTGACGATCGATGCCTCCCATTAAGCTATTGGAGCTGTTCTGAGTCAAGAAACATACGGTTTTGACAATCCGGTGGCACATCTTTTTCGAATGCTCAGTGCGGCCGAGAGAAACTACACCACAACCGAAAAAGAATGTCTAGCGGCTTTATATGCCATGAAGATATTCAATCCCTATCTGTTGTGCCGCAGGTTTCCACTGATCGCAAATCACGAACTGCCGACCTGGATGCACAACAGAAAGGATCTAGGTCAAAGGATGATGCGTTGGATGTTCAAGTTCGCCAACTACCAGTACACTTTCAAGTACAAATTAGGCAAACTTACCTGTAACGCCGACGCACTTTTCCGAAACCCGGAAGGAAAGCCCTCTGAGGAACAGATTAACGAAGACCTGCCATCTTAGAAAATCCCCATGGTCCGGCGGAAATTCAGCAAGGAGTCCGAAGAAGCTCGAAAATCGACAGAAGAAACAACGGGAAGACCTTCCCTTCCAGTACCATTGTCTCCAAGGCCAAGGTCGAACACGTTAGGGGACAAACCTAAACGACCTCGTGGCCGGCCCCCTTAGATCAAAGACCCAGAAGAACGCCCCGCGGTCGATCACAGCCTGATCGCTGCCAAGACAAGGACAAAAACAAGGGTAATAGACAAAAAACGAAAATTGGAAGACTACCTTTCCATTAATCCAACCATCAACTTCTAACCCTAGGAGACACTCAGGTACAAGCAACGTGCCAAAGATCACGATTGAGAACTCAGATTGCGAAATCACGAGCGACTCCGTGAACCCGTGCTCACCGACATCCAGAAGCTCAATGTCATCTTTTGGTTTAGAAGAGTCGGAAATCGAAGCCCCACCGATCTAAGATCCTAGGAACAGTCGTCTTAGAATAGAAGCTACGGCCTCAAGCACGGATTCCGAGGAATTTATATCACAGGAATCCGATGACCCGATAGGGGCCGTAATTCCGAAGGAAATCGTCATTCCTCTAAATAGTGAAACCGAAGACGATGTCTTTTCCTCGGACAATACGCCAGAATTTTTAATCCTTCCACGAGAAACAGACATTACGTCAAACTCGAGTACCGAAAAGAAATCGAGAACATCCAATATGCATCGTATCTTACGATCCCAGGTTCGAAGAGCCGACGAAACACTCAAAGGAAAGATGAGGGACCGATTTAACCGAACTGGAAAATGGTATTTTAGAGACGGTCCAGAGGCACCACCACCTAAACCGTTGTCCATCCATTTCTCAGGAGATGTAGTTCCAAAACATGCTCAAAAGTCGTGCTTTAAGCGAATTTTGGCTCGAATAAATTTCTCATGGGCGCTTTTCTTTCCTTGAGTAGTTCCCTTCAAGAAGCAATTTCCCTCGGTAGGGGTAGAGAAGCTAACAATGGCCCCATCTGATTTAGAAAATCGTAATATTTTAAAAATTCACGATTTTAGCTTTAGCTTTGAAACTATGAAATTTCTTTTTTTTTTATTTTTATTTTCATAAATTTGTGTTTGTAGCGAGTTTTTTTACGTATTTTCACCTAATAATAATTTTTTTTTTTCATGGAAAATCCAGTACTTTCAATGAGAAAAACTTAACAATCTCGAACAATTATTTTTTTTATTAATAGTTGGATGGAGCTTTAAACAAGCTTTAGTTCGATTACTGAGATAAATGAAAGGCATTTAAGTAAAAAGTGAAAGGTAAAAAAAAATAATGTTTATTAAAAATTTATAAAATATCATGTTCTATTCATATAGTCAGTTCATCTAATGACTCATCTTCAATATCATTTGTTTCGTTGATATTATCAACATTAAGAAGAGCTTTCACTTCTTCGGATATTTCCTGATGATTCCTTTTTGGTACATCTCTGCGCATAGACAAGTATGTATCCGAATTTTTGAGCAATCGATTGAAATTGTCTTGATTTGTAGCCCGGAAAAAATTAAAAAAATCAGATTTCCAACCGCCAGAAAATCTGAGTGGAGACGAGAACGACTCCGAATCCTCAGAAAGCAAAATCCAGCGCGCTTCGCGCTCTCAATGTTCTCTCTATGTTCTCTCTATTTTTTTTTGTAAACAAGTTCTTCTAAATAATATATTCTGATTTTTTAGTTAAAATAATTTTAAAGTTAAAAAGGTTTAATACAATATTTATTTCATTAAATTGTTTAATGGAAAACTCAAATTTTTAAGAATTGAACTTTGGCCTCAAAAGAAAATGCGTTCCTAAATTTTTCGACTAAATTCATTCATGAATTACTTAAAACCTTCAAAACAAATACTATTACTTTTTTAAGATACAAAATTGAGTGCACTTAAGTTCCTTTCTTTATTGTATATTCCGGGCTCATTTTTGAGGTTAAAAATTCTGAATTTCAACGCCATTCTGTCATATACGTACGAACCAATCAAGTTCACGTTTTTGAGGTTTCACAACATCCGGTCATCACTTTTTTAAGAGAAGATACTTGTTATATACGTCATATTTGTATATCATATTTTGTTACTACAAATTGAACTTTATTTTTTATTACGTACAAGCAGGGTGGTAATTTAGGGATATCTCGTACGTTAATTAAAATATCTGTTTTACCACAACTATAGTTGTATAGTCACAATTAACGTAATATGTTGTGACAAAACAGATATTTAAATTTTAATTTAGTACAAAAATTTAACATTTATAAGTATGTTTATATAAAAACTCTATGCAAATGAATATACACACACCGAACCCGCAGAGCGCGGAGCCTAATCGCCAGCCTCAAAGGCTCCTGCAAAAATTGCAAGAGAGCTCTTAAGAATTGCGTATGGTTACAGTCGGTGTTACCACTACTGGACCTTGTTGGTATTTTTACACGACGCTGTCGTGTTTGTTTCCGCGACGGTAGCGCTGCGATTCTGTCACGGAGAAAATCATAAAATTATTCCTAAATTTTTCTCTCGAACCTGGTGTGTTGATCCCTATGATCAAAAAGTTAAACGTTTTACCGGAAAAATTGGCGACCTTGCTTGGATGCTGAATGAACCTAGAAGCAACAAACTTGATAGTTATTATAAAAATCCTTTACAAATCGTGGAAATCCTATCGAAGAACAATGTAGTATTAGAACTGCTCAACGGTAAACGAATCTGAAAGCACACCGACAAACTAAAACCGGTACCACCCCCATCCAAATAATAATCGGAAAGGTTTTGAGTTTATTTAAAGAGGAATCTCGGCGCACATTCCGTATTCGGTTTTTATTACGAGCACTACCCTAATTGTCATTTATTGTTGCAGAAATATCTCTCCAAGCGTATTTATTATTACCCCTGCTAATTATACACCTATGGATAGAACCAATTCAAAACAACCCTGGGTTGTTTTACGAAAGGATAAGCACCGTCCGATTTAAGCGCACGATATGGCAAGTTGTCATATTTATAGAAGTAGACAGCTTCTTGGAAGCCCACGAGCCTGCAACCAGCTTCAAAGAAACTCAAAAGAAATGTAAGGTATTCCTCTCCGAAGGAAATTGCAACCTCGCTCTGGGTACCGAATTAGTAGATTTGAGGCATACCCAGCTGGAGGCTATACATTCTCAGATAAAGGTGATTATAGAGACGATTCGTATCGCTGAAGCGGGTCCAGCTTCGAAATTGCCTAGCGTAAGGTTTAAGCGTATGGCACCATCGGGCATTATAGGGAGTATCAGTAAGAGTCTTTTTAGCCTCGTATCCTCCGACGAGATAGATACCATAAATAAGAACATCAATCAACTCTTCACTGACCAAGGGCCCATGCTGAAATTGATCATAGAGCAATCATATATAGTTGAGGCTAGTTTGGAGGAACTCTGTAACGCTACCCGAGCGCACGCAGCTCAAATCCAAAAGATGGAGGAAGTTATCCAAAAATACCTGAACCGACTCCAGAAAGATTTAGAAAAGATCCAATTTACCCTCCGGCTTATGACATACTCCAGACGAGTGGAGGCAAAAATATACCATCTGATGTCTAATGCCCAATACCTTATCGATGTCTTGGTGTCGCTCAAACAAGGTAGAAAACACCATCTCTTGTTGAATCAAAAGATGCTCCATCAGTTCCGAAACGATATCAATCGAGTAACGGGCAACCTGGACCTCCCTATTCCCATTAAGTACCTCCGGGTCGAGGAAATAAGTGCGATATCCAGCATTGACGGAATCCGGAAAGAAGGTCGAATTTTCGCCATACTCCAAATCCCCTTGGTGAACAAAGCCTCGTACCACATGTATAAATTACATCCCGTTAGGATACCACAAAACCCAACGAACTTTTCCGATAGTGTAGCCTACATCCAATCGTCCATACTTAAGTGTCAGTACGGATCACCAGACATACGTAAAAATGGACTCGGAATCCTGGGAAAGATGCACGAAGACACCCCATGGCAGAATCTGCCCCAATCAACAACCAATCCAGGATATAACTGAACGAACCGAATGTGAAGTGGATATGCCTCTTCATCCGAGTCTACAAATCTTAACGTTATGCGAGGTTCATCTCCAGGCTAAGGGTTGACGCAATGGACATATCTAGCCATCGAGGAAACATGTCTATTCTGAGTCGGAATATTCTGAGTACTCCACACTGGAGGCCAAACTCCGATCTATGTACGGAAAGATCCAGCAAAAGCTGCTGTAAAAGACCTCTCGATCCGAAGAGAACGTGCATATATATATATATATATATATATATATATATATATATATATATATATATATATATAGGTATCTTAATTTACCTTTTACACGTGTAGTCGAGTCCCACAGCGGCTCCTGATGGTGGAGGATACTTGATACGGCGTGGCAACTGGTGTACGGCGCAGACATAACACGATCTCTGACTAGATCGGAGAGCGGATGGATTGTTGCGATTTCAAATAGATTGATCTCGGAGGGAAAAAAACTGAATTTTGCTTTAAGAAAATAAGACGCAATTGTGAAGAAAAGATATTATTATTAATTATGTTCTAATACGAAAAATAAAAAATCGATTTTATATTATTTTAGACGCCTGCGCGGTCTGCACCGTCGCTACTACCACCGGTTTCCTCGCTGTCTTCTTCCCCTTTGTCTGCTGGTTCGTCGTCGCATCATCGCCTTCTTCTTCCTTGCTCCCCTCTAAGATGGCTGAACGTTAGCCACCTTCTGCGGCTTTAAAGCAGCTGCAGGCACTGCCATCTTCTCCGCCGCTGGTGGCGGAGTGTAGCAAGCGTCCAGCTCCATCTCGTGTTCATACTTCCTTCCCATCCACTGCAAATCTTCGAACGTCTCGATCCGCTTGCCCCGCATTCTCTGCCTATAATGCGGGAGCAAGTTTCTAATTACCCGGCGCAACTGCCTGCGCTCTAGCATTGGCCTCCTTAGCGCGGAGATAATTACCTTGAAGTTCGAGATGAATCTTGCAATTGTCTTTCCCTTCGCTTGTGACCTCGCTCGCACGTCGTTCCAAATGTCTTCATCCGTCTTCTCGCTTAGAAACTGCATCCGGAATTCCTTTTGGAACTTCACGAATGTCAGTCGATCTAACCTCACTCCCCTGTACCATTTACTGGCACTTCTGGTCAGCGTACGTGGTAGTGCATGTAGCAGATCTCTCTCGCTCATCCCTGTGCACCCGAAGCAGTCTTCTAACCTCTCCAGGTCGTCCTCGGAATTTTCTCCTTCTCCAGAGAACTTCAAACCCCATCCCTGGAGAATCTTTATATTTCTCAAAATCCCTATCGTACTCCTGCCTCGGTCTTGGCTCTTCCCTCATGCCCCTTGCTTCGGGTGCGTCGCGGCCCTCATTTCTTCCTTCCGGTCTCCTACTTCTTCTGCCTTCCGACAATGCCAAGCTGCCTCCCGTGGCTGTATCTGACGTCGGCGTTCACTCCACGCGGTCTACGTCCTTTCCCTGGCCCGACTTCTCTGTGGCGCCGGTTGGTGTTTCTGGACCTTCGGCGGCTCTCCTTTCTTCTCCTGCGGCACCTCTGGCAATGCCATCCGCACTTTATCAGCTGGTTTGCCACCCTTCTCTCCGCTATTCTTCTCCGGGCCTCCCTCTCAACCCTCTCTTGAAACTTTTTTATCTGCAACTTTTGTCGCGGCGTCCTCTGTCTTCTCTGCTCTTCCACCGAAGCCTCATCTATCCTCCGGTTCTCGGACAGTTCCCACATCGAGAACCCTGGCGGAGCTTGCGTCCCCTGCAAGCTACTTGTCATCTTCGGTCGCGCTCCTGCCATTGTTGACGGTCGTAGAAACCGTCGTCATAGTCACTGCCGTCGGTACCGGAGTATACTCCTGCTCTTGTCTGTCTTCCGCGAGCCTAAAATTCTTGGCTCCTTGCAGATAATCAATAACCTCATTTGTCACTTCCTCTTTCGCCGCTGCTCTCGCTTCATCGACACTCGGCTTCCAAGGGGTGTCGAATTCCAACACTGACCTACATTGACCTCTTATCAGTCGGTCTCTTAGCTGCTGCAGTGTTCCATCCTGACTGTATCCGAATGTCTCCACGCGTCACACAGCTGGCAAGGCTGCATCCTCAAGATCATTTTAACCATTTCCTCGATCTCGGACTCCTGCTGAGGATTCTTTCTTCCTTTTTAGCCGGTGTAGACGTAAATGCTAATTTCCTTCTATTTGAAGATTCTGCTACTTCTCTTTGCGTAACGTAGATAGAAAGTCGCGGCAATAAACGGTAAAATTCGGGGCGAACATAAAGGCTAGACGCAGACGACTGGGATTGTTGGTTCGGGGGAGTTTGACATTTACTGTCAAGGGCACAATATATATATATACTAGGGGGGTCCCCCCCCTACTCGCTCCGCTCGTCCACCCCCTATTTTGTGATACAGGCGAATTCTAGAAAATAATCGTTGCATTTTTCTCATTTTTTTACCTGTATACGATATGAAACTTAATGTCGATTTTTCATATCTTTAAGTATCCAAAAATTTCATCTATAATATTTTCGTTTGTATAATTGATTTTGGGATTTTTGTTACTTTACTTTATCGATCATAGTTTGATAAAAAATTGCCATTGGCTACATTTAAAAGCCAAAATTTAAATTCGATATCATTTTCCGAAATTATTTTATTTTTCTTTAATAACATACATTTAAAATTTTGTCGCAGTATACCTATTTTTCATAATTATTTTAATATTGAGGAGGGGTTGAGGAGGGGTTCAATATTGAGGATGTTCCTGAGGAGGGGTTGAGGAATATCACTGAGGAGGGGGGAGGAGCGGGGAGGAGGGGGGAGGAGGGGAGAGGTGACCTTATACTTGACCTTGGACGTGACCTTCAAGGTTATTTCAAGGACACCTATTGTTTTTAATGGAAATCTTTATTTTTTACACTGGCAATCGATAGAGTGGGAAATTTCTTTTCAAAAATAGTATTTGACGTGATCTTTAGAAGGTCAAATCAATGTCAATTTTGGATAAACTGTCAAAACATTGTCGTATTCAAACTTTAGAGGATTTATGAAAGACTAAATGTTTGAAAAAGTTTTGAAACCAACAACATCGACCACCTTGACTTTGAGATCAGCCGTTGAGTCGTTGTTTCTGGGTAACGCTAAAAGTAAGAATAAGGGCGATAGTAAGGTTATTAATTTAAAAAGTGCTTGAACTTTCAAATAATGTGCAAAGCTGATCTCAAAGTCAAGGTGGTCGATGTTGTTGGTTTCAAAACTTTTTCAAACATTTAGTCTTTCATAAATCCTCTAAAGTTTGAATACGACAATATTTTGACAGTTTATCCAAAATTGACCTTGATTTGACCTTCTAAAGATCACGTCAAATACTATTTTCGAAATGAAATTTCCCACTCTATCGATTGCCAGTGTAAAAAATGAAGATTTCCATTAAAAACAATAGGTGTCCTTGAAATAACCTTGAAGGTCACGTCCAAGGTCAAGTATAAGGTCACTATTGAGTTCCTCGTTGAAAGTTACACGAGGAATAGCTTTACCGCTTGCAAAAATATTCAGAGGTATCTAAGAACCTTGCTGGAGTGTAAATAACCTTGGAGTAACCCTCAAGTTCAAACACTAGCTCTGACTTAATTACGTATCTGAATGTAAAAGTTCCCGCTCTATCGATTACCAGTCTTAAAAATGGGGATTCCTATTTAAAAAAAACAGTTGACCTTGAAATAACCTTCAAGGTCAAGTCCAAGGTCAAAGTGAATGTCACCATTAGATTCCTCGTTGAAAGTTACTTAAGAAATGACCTTGACCTTTATCAGAATTACTTTACCTCTGAAAATATTCAGCCGTCCCGGGACTTAATTGACACCCTGTATAAATTAAATAGGACAGCTCGACGGCGACGAATTCCCTTCCCTCTCACACTCGCCCTCTACACAATTTTGTAAATTTAAATAAAAACTTCCTTACAAGTTGAGTTCATATGAATCATGAGTGCAATTTCAAAAATATTCAAATAGTTAATTTATTATGCAAATTAATTAAAATATGCAATAGACGTCTCAAATTACACATTACCCTTAGAAATTTCTAAGAAAGAGTGAACCGTTAAGGTGTAATACCACTCTAGAGGCCGCAAAAAAAGTGAAATTTTGCGGATTTTTCATGGGATATTCAAATATAAGAAAAAAATTTTTTATTATCAATTTCGTGCAAAATGGCGGCGCCGCAACGAATCACCGATACAAGGTTTTTCTGAAGACGCTCCGCGGGCATACCCGTTCTTAGGCAACCGTGAGAGCTGGAACAAAAATCCAAAAATTTTTTTTAAACTAAATAATAATAGCTATCGAAGTACGTACGATTTTTCTTTTTTTTAAATTTTTGTAGAAACTGTGCATATCTGAACAAAAAGTATGAATTTTCGATAAAATAAATAGCAGTAAATTGTTAATAAAAACAAGTAATTTTCAAAATATCAAAAAACAGCTACGTACTTCGGAGAGGAATATACATATGAAGCTACTGTAAAAGTTTGAAGTTGATCCATGCAATAGTTTTAAAGCTACGAAAACGCCCGATTTGAAAAAAACAATTTGGGGAAAAATGCATTTAAAGTTTTCGTAACATTGAAACCGTTGAAATTCCTGTTTACCTCTAGTCTGCGATGCCTGCGCCGTACATCCGGCCGTCTCTGTTGATGTCGGACTCTTCCTCTTCCTTCCTTGTAGATTTTATGGACATCCAGGCCTCTCTGGCATCGTTGGTCAACGATCGCTTGGAAACTTTGATGCGACGGGCGTCCTCCTTTACGCAAAAATTGTAGCAATTCGATCCGATCGTGAAACCCAGGTGTTCCTACAGCTTCAATACTCCGGACAATCCATCATTGTAGATACTTGCAGCAATATACAGGGTGGGCCAAAAGTACCGGAACGGTAAAATAACTCGGCGGGATTGTATTTAGGAGAAAAAGCTTAAAACAAAAGCTATGGATTTTTTCTTGGCTATTCGACGGTGATAATGCCTATGACTGCGAGGGTCTGGCCTCGCGTGGGTTGGCGAAAGTAGAGAGAGGTTATAATGAGTGTAGCACTTGGGTATTGGTATATAATCTTTATTGTTGTGTAGTCTGTACGAGGGCTACAGATAGACTGGCCTTGCTCCGCGCCGGACCGCGCTCGGCCGCCGCTATAGGTCACATGACCCCCGCGAACATAGCACATAGCCGTAGAGCTACTATACAGTATATACGTCTTTTCGCATATACTACAATGACCTTGACTATAACCTTGAACGTCATGTCAAGGTCAACTTTGATTTTTCAAATGGGAAACCCTTCTTTTGACACCGGATTCGGAAAGAGCACAAAATTTTGGATCAAAAAACTTTTAACACTTTTTTGACTATACGCATAGATCCTGAGAAAAAAATTGAAAAGTTTAAAAATGTTTAAATATTAGCGAATTTTTTTCTCAAAAACTATGCGTTTGGTCAAAAAAATGTTAAAAGCACTTTTGATCCAAAATTTTGTGCTCTTTCCGAATCCGGTGTCAAATATAGGGGTTCCCATTTAAAAAAACAAAGTTGACCTTGAAATGACATTGAAGGTTATGGTTAAGGTCATGGTCATTATCACCGTCGAATAACCAAGAAAAAATCCTATATCTTTTGTTTTAAGCTTTTTCTCCTAAACTACAATCCCGCCGAGTTATTTTGCCTATGCAACAAGTAAGGAATTCATCTCGCTTGAGTTCTTCGTACAATGGCAAAATCGCTTTATAAACCTCTTGAGAAAGAGCCGCTTTAAAATTAATTATATGAGTTCATAACTACAGATGTGTTGCACACGTGGTACTTTTACCTTAACCTCTAGACTGCCGGAAGGTCAATATATTGGCGCTACCCCCCATCGACACTTTCTTTATGATCAATCACTCATATAAGATACCTTTTATACTAGTTTTCTGCCCACCAGCAATATGCCCCTTGAAATCCCGGCAGTCTAAAGGTTAATACCGTGTACTATCTTTACTTGGTGCTGCGCGAGGAGCGAAAAGGCTCCACTCTCTTTATTGTTCCTTGTTGTGTGTTTTGTTCATCAGGCTATTATTTAGACTAGTTTTTTTTTGCATCCTATTATTCATGTTATTCATTCTGTTTTAATTTAAACGAGATCTTATACACATTATAAACATAGTTTTATAGTAAAACTTGTTCATTATTTCTTTATTTCATTATTTTTATAAACAATCATAATCATCCAAGTCTTGCTTATTGTTCTAGCAATATGATTAACGAAGCAAGTGTACTGCTGTTACGTCCAGGATAAGGAATATAGGTCAAATTTATTCGGAAAAATAAATAAACATGATTCACACAATTTCAAAGATTATAAATTTTAATGGTTAAACCTTAAGTGGAATTACAATGATTATACACTTTTCAAACGCAAGACGCAATGTTCTAAAGTTAATTCTTTTTAAAATTAATTCATGTACCTCGCAATAAAAGAGATGCGTAACTTCTTGTATACGGTGGGTCGGGTCTGGTGGTTACGGCAGGTAGCGGCGGGTCCCGCTGTCCTTCGTTACTCCGAGCCGAAGGTGTCGATGCTCGCTCGTTCCCTCACTTCCTCTCTCTTTCTCTCTCTTTGTGTTGACGGTGGACAACAGCTTTCCTTGGTTGCGTCGGTGGGTCAGTCGCCTAGCCCGGTGTTGGAGTCTCTGCTGCTATCCTCGTCCCTCTAATGTTAAAGAATAGGCCGTTGCCCTGGCCCTGCTCTTTAGCGGCAGGCTAATCGGCGTGTCTGATCTGTCTCTCGTACTCTTGTCGATGCTCGGAGAGGCTCGTCCCTGTGCAGACTGGTAGCCTCGTGGATCTGACTGGCATGGACGACAATTACGTGCTGAATAGACTCAATACGACTGAACGGTGTTTTCCTTTAGATTCGGGTTTTTATACTCTTTTATTCCCCTCCATTGATTTCCGGTGGGGTGCACTCTTTTGCTCGATTCTTGAAAAAATTCGGCTACTTAATTCACGATCATTTCTTGTCAGAAATCCGGATGTGACTAATCTTGTGATTTTGCACTGGTTTGTATTCTGCTGTTAGGGCTTATTCCCCTAGGCACAGTGTCGGTGTACATTGTTTTTCTTTTTCACGTCTTGAATATTGATTAGAATTCGAATATAAATTATTTTTATGGGTTGAAACTTGACTGTTCGGCGTAATAAAATTCCTCCGAGATCCACTTCTGAGGTCTTATTTTGAGAGAAAAAATGGGTCCGCGCGGTACGTTTGATTTCTTGCTCTGAATATTGATTAGTTTCCGTTTACGAATTGTCTCTAAATATCTTAATATATCGACGTATTGTCAGGAAACCTTCTCCATCTCTTTTATTGCCTTTTGTATTCTTTTTACATTTTCTACCTCTTTACGGATTTTGGTATGTCGTAAAAAAAATCGTGTTTACTATTTTTATTCATTATTGTCTTTCTATTATTCTGTACTTTTGCCCCCATTCCTCTACTTATTATTATTCTACGCTTAATTTCTTTTTACGACGTAACACTGCATAACAAACAACTTACAATGTAGTATCATCAAATTGTAACAGAAACATATAATTTATCTATCTCTGATAGAAATTTGATTAGTCAGCCAAGAAATTTTTGTTCTTTTTAATACCGTACAAATTTTAATTACATATAACTTATGAAATTTTTATTTCAGATGGACAGTATACAAGAAATTTCTGCTTTTGAAGCTCATAAAAAATTTTTATTATGTACAAAGAAAAACAAGATTATAAATAGAAAATTCAAAAATTCAAAAAAAGTTAATGTTAAGAATAAACAATTATTGAAAAGAACAGAATTACAATTTCGCAAATATAAAACAACTAAGTTGAAAAAAATATTGAAAACGCAAAAGTTAAAAGAAAATAAAATTATTTCAGGTTGGTTGAAGTTTTTAATTTTAAAGACCTTTTTGGAAACTAATATTTAAGATAACAAATAAAGATTTTCAGCCTCAAAAATTAACTAAACAGCTATTTCAATGGATGATGTATCCTCTCAATTTAGATAAATTTATGCAGTAAGTAATTAAGTATAAAAAAAATTCTTTTTTTTTTTAAAGTCATGTGTAAAAAAGCTACGAAAGAATTTTTCGTAATAAACAAATATTGAAAGTCTAAAATGAATACTGTTTTATTTTCAGAAAAAATTGGGAAACGTTTCCAGTGCACATTAAACGAAACAAGCCAAAATATTATAGAAGTTTAATATCTACACAGTTATTAGATCAAGTTTTAAGGGAGAATTGTGTTTTATTTTCAAAAAATATTGACATTACGTCATATGATAATGATATGCGAGAAACGCATAATCCAGCTGGAAGGGCGTTGCCAAGCGTAGTTTGGGACTATTATTCTAACGGCTGTTCAGTGAGAATGTTAAACCCGCAAAGTTACATTCCCAAGTTGCATGTTCTAAATGGTAACTATTTTCGTAATCTTTAGTACTAATTCTTCTTAGTTTTTTATTATTAATTTTAAAAATCTTTAGCGACGCTTCAGGAATACTTCGGTTGCTTTGTTGGAGCTAATTCTTATTTAACACCGCCAAATAGTCAAGGTTTTGCACCTCATTATGATGATATCGAAGCATTTGTATTACAGATAGAAGGTAAAAAAAGATGGCGATTGTACAAACCTAGAAAAAATAGTGAATTTCTTCCGAGATATTCATCTCCAAATATTTTACAAAGTGAATTAGATGAACCAATATTAGACACGGTAGTTCATGCTGGAGATTTATTATATTTCCCGCGAGGAACTATTCATCAAGGGGATACTAAAAATTTTAACGAACACAGTTTGCATTTGACAATTAGTGTTTATCAGAAAAATACATGGTGTGATTTTTTCGAAAAGCTTCTACCCGAAGCTTTAAAAGTAGCTGCTGAAAACGATTCTCGTTTTAGGAAAGGTTTACCGATCAATTATTTAACTAATGTTGGTTCAGCATACTTTAAAAGCGAAAGGAATTTTATAAGGAAAAGTTTTTTAGAACAAATAAGATCGTTGCTGAGTATACTTTTAACAGACTATATTGACATTGATAACGCAGCTGATATGATGGCCAAGAATCATATTCAAGACTTTTTGCCACCAGTACTGAATGAAAATGAAAGCCTATGTTCAGTTTTCAATGGAAGCGAAAGAATGATAAAAAATGCCAAAATCATTAACAGAGTTGAAATCGAACCAGACACATTGATTAGACTGACCCGGGCTCACTGTGCAAGGTAAACTATTTAGTCTTTCTTTTGAATGTTAAGCAAGTTTAGACAGAATAATTTAGCAAAATTTTGAGAAGTTGGTTTTTAAGCTATCAATTGTACAAGGAAATAATATTAAAGATTAAAAACCACGTTTTTTTATATGAATATATGTAAAATTAGCTTCATGTCATTATCGTAATGTGTAATTGTCTATTTACACATTATCTATTTGAATTGTCATCTTATTTCCGACTGATAAACTTTAAAAGAATAAATTTCATATATTAATATTAATTAATGATGAGCAAGTGATATAAAAAAACGTTAAACTCTTAATTATACAAGTAATACAAGAGGATCATTGTTACGGAGCGTAACGAAAAATGTGATCAGTCGTTGATCCACTTATGAAACTCTTAGATACTGATGCTGAAGAATTTGGACTCTTGCATGAACGCTGAACCCGCGACCGGGAAATAGTGCATCCTCCCTATTCTGATCACAATTAACGGTATTTAAAGAGCCTTGAAATAACGCTCTGGTCTCTGGGCTTTGACTATCGCGGCGTCCTGACTCGCTACACATAGCTCCGATCTCGCAACAATTATCACGATTAATTCATTAATGTATATTTTTCTCGTCCACTACACATTACAAATGTAATAATAAATTTCGTACTACTCATTAACAACAAAATTTTGCCGAACTCTGCGCCTGTGTTATCACGTGATAATCATGTGACTTCAGTAAAAAGTACATTTACATGGAAGGCAGGGAGATGATTTTCTTTAATTTTCTTGTATCTTTTGCAGAAGATAAAATCGTATTTTGTCACATAAATTTTCGTTACAAAAATGCACAAAGTGGTCTAGAAGTTAAGTTAAGACTTAGAATATCACATGTAGCATTCGATTCGAGCCTCTTGTCTGAATAGACGCCGAAAGATTTAACGTCCGTTTTTGCCTATATTACTTCGTTCCCCGGTTCCTCGCAGGCACCATTCGCTTGCAGTGTAAGCCGACTGTACTAAAAAGGGGAAATCGTCAGTTGTAGGTATAGGGGTTTTGAAGTACCTGAGTGTACGGTAAATGGTCAACAGGTGGTAAATATTCTTTTATATCTCCTAATGGGATGGGTATTACATTGGATGCGATTAAAATTGTTAAAAAACGACTATAGTCCTGTGCAAGTGTCACTATATCGAACTATTGCCTGGGGAGACTAGGGAGCACGAGTGCGGCCTTGAACTTTTTCTTATTTATTTGTGTTCGTTTTATTCTTGATTTGTTGTTATGATCAAGAAGGAAAATTGTGATTTATTTGGTCGTGAACAATCGAATTTTGTTCGGGTGCTCTATGAGAAAACATTGGACATGACAAATAGGAAATTAGAGCACTTGGGAAGATTTTTTTTCGACACAAAGCACCTGTTGTAAGTATGTTATTTTAATTTATTTAAAAAATATATCTTGCTGTAATGTTTGTACCTACAGAGGGAGCCCTTTTAATTGATCAACTCAAATAACTTCCAAAATAAAGGGTAAAACCAAAAATTGTTCTTACAAAAGTTGTTTGATACAAAGGGGGCCATCTGTCCATGCAATTAGTTTTAACCTTGAACTTTACTTACAAGGTCATTTGAAGGTCAAATGCTAAGAAATTCTGTGTTTGCTATTTAATTCCATTTTCTGATAGAATAATCAATAACCCCATAACCCCAATGTGATAATGACCTTGAAAATATTGACCTTTAAAAATTTTACCTTACTTTTAGCGTTACCCCTTTTTCTAGAATTTTTTTTAGAATTTTTTTCTATTTTTACTATTTTTTGGATGAAGAAAACAATCATTTTTTTACTAGTATGATAACTCCGTTAAAAATGATTGTATAAATTTGCACGACATCGCATTTTCAAGCTGAAAGCATAAACTTTCAATTACTGTTTAGATTTTTAAGATGCGATAATCGGTTCAAAAACAATACGGAGTTTTATAAGGGTTATTATTATTATTATTATTATTATTATTATTATTATTATTATTAGATTGTCCGGTTATAACTCAGGGACACTTAGCTTTCGCCATTGTATCCCTATCCCCCTAGCTACTCCTCAGCAAAGTGGTTCATCCCTAAGGCTTTGGAGTAAGCCATTAGGTGGTTTGTCCCTACTTTGCTGAATTGCTCTGAGTCCAAAACCCTTGTTCCGAGCCATTTCACGCGAGTATCTGTGAGGTTAGAACACTCGCAGAAGAAATGTTTTGGGGTTTCTTCCTCTTCTTGGCACCACCTACATAGGTTACTCGTTCCCTTTGTTTTGTGTGTCTATAACAACGGAGGCTACAATGTCCTGTTAATAGGCCTATAAGGGTTCGGGCCCCTTGTTTGTCTAGGTTCTTCCTCTTTGAGATACATCCAGTAATATGCTTTCCAAGTAGCTCCTTAGTCCATCTATAACCTTCAGAGTTCTCCCAGGCTTCCCATCCTTTCTTCTTTATTATGGTTCTTATGGTATTACAACCCTCCTGGTATGGTACTCCTACCTCCCATTCTGGTTGATCACCATAGCATGCACCTAGTCTTGCAAGTTTATCTGCCTTCTCGTTACCCTTGTAACCTGAGTGGCCTGGTATCCAGTTAATAATAACCTTGTTTGTCTTAGTCAGTTTATTGAGAGTGTCTCTCGTTTTTTTTGACTAATATTGATTTAGTGAGTGGGTTTTCCAGGGCCACTATTGAGGCCTGGCTGTCGGTGCAGATTTGTACGAATCTGCCCTTTATATCCCTCCTCAATAGATTATACGCACATGCTCTTATTGCAGCGATTTCTACCTGAAGGACTGTGTCAAAACTTTTGAGCCTGCAATTATAATTGTTTTCCCCGCCTGGTCCACAAATGCCGAAACCAGTTCCTTTCTCTGACTTGGATCCATCTGTAAACCATATTTCTCCATGTCCCAGGAACTGGTTTTCTTTCCATTCTTCTCTGTTCGGTATTTTTGTTTTGAAGCGTTTCCCGAAGCTGATATGTCTCTTCGTTTGATCCTGTAAGCACCAAAAGATTTTATTTGTTAAGATTTCTTTTTGGATGGTCGTATGTCCCGTCGTCTTTCCACTCACCACTGCATATCATTCTGTACGCTGTCCTGGCCGCCACCTCCTTGATGTCAAGGTCTAGGCCATTTATGTCCAGCAACATTCTGATTGCAGCCGTGGGTGTACTTCTTCTCAATCCGTATGCCCCCCTCAATGTCACAGCCTGTATATGGTCCAGGCTTTTGATTGAGGTTCTTTGACGGATTGCTTCTCACCATATCACTGCAGCATAGGTCAGCTTTGGTTTCACTATTGCCTCGTACAACCACAAGACTTCTGGGGTTCAAGCCCCCATCCTGTCCCAATCGCTGACCTACATGACATGCATGAAAATGTTTAGTACTTTCTTGCACTGTGAATTCGAATGTTGGTTCCAGTGTAATTTCTTATCTAGGTAGATCCCTAGGTATCTTACTCCTTCCGCGTACGGTATTTTCTTCCCGTAGAAGGTTACTTCCTTATTTATTTTACTTTTATATTTCCTGGTGAAAGGGACTATTTCCGTTTTATTTGGATTTATCCCTAGGGATATTCCCTGACACCATTGCTTTATTTTCTCCAGTATCCTTTGGATGAGGTCTGGAAGAATTTCTTTAAATTTACCTTTCACCATTATGGCGAAATCATCTGCATAGCCGATTGCAAAAATCCTTTCTTCGCTTAGCATACACAGTAATCCGTCAAGCACTAGTAGCCACAGTAGGGGTGAGAGCACTCCCGCTTGTGGGCATCCTTCGTTGATTTTTCCCTTTACTTTTTTACATCTCCATTCACTGTATATGCTCCTGTTAGTCAGCATCCTCATCACCCATCTAGCGCTAGTTTTTGGAATGCCTTGCTCTTCCAGTGCTCTGCGATTGGTGTCTCTTGTGGTGCAATTAAAGGCTCCCTCAATATCTATGAAGACTCCAATTACTGTTTCCTTCATGCTAAAGGCCTTCTCGATGTAAGTAACCACCGAGTGTAATGCTGTTTCCGTAGATTTGCCTACGGTGTACGCATGCTACCCTGCATGTAGTGGATTTTTACTCAGGATTTTATTCCTTATGTAGTAATCCACCAATCTCTCCAATGTTTTCAGTAGAAAGGACGTTAGACTTATTGGTCGAAAGTCCTTTACTGTGGAGTAGTCTTTTTTTCCGGGTTTTGGGATAAACGCCACCGGTCTTTCTTTCCATTTTTCAGGAACGTATCCTGTAGCAATACATCCTCTGAGTAGTCCCGTGATTAGGTTTAAGATGTGTTCATCTCGTGCCTGTAACATCTTTGGAAAGATGCCATCCGGGCCCGGTGTTTTATATGGTTCAAAGGAATTAATTGCCCACTGAACCTTTTCCTTACTTATAACTTTGGCTGCTAGCTTCCAATCTATAAGTCCTCCACACCACTCTAGCGTGTGCGACGTCTCATCTTCTTTCCTGATGAAATCAGGATAGCAAGCTCTGAGTAGGAGTTCCAGAGTGTACTCCTTTGTTTCAGTGTAGTTTCCTGCCGCGTCTTTTAGACATTGTAATCGACAATCATTATCCTTGGTAAGGAGCCTAGCTAATTTAGCTGTGTCTGCTAGGTTTTCAATGCCCGAGCAGTAGTTCCTCCAACTTTCGGTTTTAGCTGCCTTAACTTTCTTTTTGAATGTATTCAGAGTATTTTTATACGCTTTCCATCCTTCCTAGTCGTTTAATTTCTTTGCTTTGTTAAACAGTTTTCTTGCCTGTTTCCTCAGCTTTTCCAGGTTTCCGTTCCACCAGGGTGTGCTGTTTTTGCTCCCTCTGGGTTTTAGGGGACAGTTGTTTTCATAGGTTCTGACCATCGCCGTTTGGATTTGTTCTAACGTCCATTCCAGGCTTAGGTTAGAACCATATTGTCCTTTAAGGCCGGCCAGTCTCTCGCCTAGTTCCTCCTTATATGCTACCCAATTTGTATTTTTGGGGTTTCTTCTATGTTCCACTTTAGGTTTTTGTATTTCTATCCTAAAATTTATGGTCCTATGGTCCGACAGGGATGGTTGGTTGCTGACGCTCCATCCCTGTATATGATCCTTGATCCCCATCGTTGCGAGGGTAAGGTCAAGAACCTCCCTTCTATTTGCTGTTATGAAGGTCGGTTCAACTCCCCTGTTCACGATGTCTAGGTTTGTTCCTGTGATGAATTCTAACAGCTTCTCTCCCCTATCATTTATGTCGGTGCTTTCCCAAACTTCATGGTGAGTGTTGGCGTCACAGCTGACAATTAAATCCAGGTTTTTCTGTCTGCAGTATTCCACCACTTTCCTAATTCCTGTTGTCGGTATTTCTTCCCCGTGTGGGAAATATGCTGCAATAAGTACAGCTGTCCTCACTCGATGATCGTTATCTTCTAAATCTATCTTGATGGCAGTAATGTCCCTGGAGCTTATTTCCTGTAACAAAATGCCATTAATACCTTTTGTAACGATACATGCCCGCGCGTTATCGTTACCGTTACCGTTCCCTTTATAAGGGTTAAAAGTTATGACTTTTTTATTAGTTTTTAAATGTTAATAAAAAGAGAATGTTTAATTTTTTTTCAAATGTAAATACATTTTTCTAAAGCTTTTGCTTCACATACTTATGAAAGCTAGGTATAGATTTCTATAAAATATTGACGGTTTTTTCATTATTTTATCAATTTTTTCAGTTTTTTCCGGACGTTTTTCAAAATTTTGATTTTCCTAATTTTCGAAAAATCAAAAATTTTCCCGGATCAATCTGAAAAAATTTGAGAGTATTCCTTGACTAATTCTAAGATATTTTTATTCTTATGAAATTTTTATAGAAGTTCACAGTTTTCCAGAAAAAAATCCGTGAATATGAAACAAAAAAATTTGCATATAGGACGCCATTGTGTTGAAAAAAAAAAAAAAATTTGGCGCTAATTCCACCGCGGAGTCTTTAAGGGGATGCCGAACATAATTTCCGCGCTCTACTGTACCGACAATTCTCTATATTCTCTGCTACAGCATCTAATGTAAATTTGATTTTTCAAATAATTTTGAAACGGCTTACTTAATGGCAGTTCTGTTTGCATTAAAATATTGTTTATAATTTGTAGAATGTGTGTAGACTTCTTTTTTAGCTGATTTCAATTCCCATTGAAAAATAATTCAGTATTTTCAGCAATAGGAAATGAAATCAGCCAAAAAAGAAGTCTACGAATTATAAATAATATTTTTATGTAAACAGAACTGCCATTAAGCAAGCCGTTTCAAAATTATTTGAAAAATCAAATTTGCCTTAGAGGTTAGCAAAGAACATAGAGAATCGTCGGTATAGTAGAGCGCGAAAATTTAATTAGGCATCCCTTTAAGTATAGGTATCAATGCCAGACTACATATGACTCTTTTATGCATGGAAAAATCTAAAACGGTCGAAAAATCGATATAAAATTTTTTTTTTTCAATAAGTGCGTTTTTTTTTATTGTTTTTCATTAAAGCTGAATTTTATCAAAATTTAATCCACATCATTGGAAAGAGCAGTCTTTTTTAAATAAGAAACAGTGGGTCCCAAAGTTTTAACGCGCGAATTCATTACGTGGTGATGGTTCAAACTTTTATGTCAAAAATGTTCATCCCAGGCGTTATGGGTTAATCTGACCTTTGTCTCATATTTTGCCAGGAGCGCCCCTAAGCTCTCCCACTCTTCGCGGCGCGAGACTTGAGACCGAGCCGTGACGCAGTATAATTATGCTTATTATCATTTTACGATAACATTTTTCCCTTTTATAATTTTAATGTAATTTAATTAGTAAATCTTTAATCGTTTACCTTTTTTTTTTAGCATGGAGAAAGCTCGAGGGCACTCCGCGTGGTGTTTCGAAAGCGACGCCATCTTGATTCTGTCTGAGCGTAAACGTGCCACACGTGACCTACAGGTGTTCATTTTGATTTGACCGGTTTCCGGACGTTATCCTCGGCAACGGCGAACGTGTGCGAGAGGTGGGAAGTGAACCTTGATATAGTCGGTCCTTTTCCTGTATTTAAGAATGGAAATAATAATATTTTAGATATACAATGTAAATTTTCAAAACATTATATGGCAATACCTATAAAAACGCGACGGGAGAAGCAGCAAAATGAAAATCAAAATTTTACTACGATCGAAATCCAAATCATATAAATTGTAGCAAAAGGTATTGCTCGACAGCGCGAGCAATAGCTTTATTACAATTTTATGTCGGTACGCAACGCGCGTATATTTAATATATACTTGCGTTAGCGCGACCGCGACGGCCGGAGAGCAAGTGCGCTCCCTCGCGGGAAGACGTCACCATGGCGACGAGTCTCTCCCACCGGTCGCGCTTCGAGTCGAGCGGCTCGGAGCGAGCGGGAGCTGACTGTCGAATTCAGTCCACTCGGCGCTCTGAGCCGAGCTCTAACTCTACTAGAGAGATCGCCACGCGTAATGAGCGTGGCGATTGGACTAAACACGCGATCTATTGTCACTGTTTTTTACTGATTACTAATGCGTATTTTTGATTATGTTTGTTTTAGAATTACCGATACCGAGGGCAGGGCGAAGCCCTACTGATTGTAAAATGAGTGCGCTCAAGAATAAATTATTTTAGTCTTATTCATTGTATTTTTTTTGTTTAGTATGAATAAATTTAAGTATATTTTAAGTGAACGTTGAAGTGTTTGAATTACTTCGCTTAGTAAAAAACCAGTAAGAATAATAATTTAGTGCCGCGTAAGGGGTTCACGAGCGCATTGAGCTCGTTTCGTAATAGTGTTGTACGCATATTGAGCGTGACAACTCGGGGTTTTAACAGGCGTACTGAGCCTGTTCGCGATTAGTGCCCCTGAACGCACTGAGTTCAGGAACAAACGGTACACCTCCTCCTACCCCATAGAAACCCGATTGTTACAAAATTTTCACGTCGGTGATTCAGTATGGTTATTAAAAGGCAGGAAACCTTAGAAGCTAGCAAATCAATATGAACACCCTTATAATATCAAGGAAATTATTAACGATGAGGGAAATATAATAATAACGCTGAGCAACAAAGATAAAATAGTACATGCAAATAAGTTGCGAATATTATATGTGAAGTAGAATTATATTTTCAATAAGAATAATATACAATTAGGCATGTATTAATAGATAGAATATAAATGTATATTTGCAGTCTGCCCTTTAAAAATGCTGTATCTCCCACAAATAATCTGTCTTCGGACTGCTTTGGAATTTATTAGGTACGCACGAGATTTAACCATAGATTTTGAGGTCAGTCGGGCCCAGAGGAGAAGAAAGGTCAAAAAATAGAAATAACATCTACTTGCAATAGCTGGAAGGTGTAGTCCAACATATTTTTCAGTTAAAATATGGAAACGGCAGGAAGGAATAAGATTGTAAGCAACCCCAAGTGTGAGCCAGCCAGCCTGTCCGGAAGTGCCTTGCTGCGAGACCCAGCTACGGTGCTGAGTATGAAGTCCTCCAATGTTGAGTAGCCTGAGACACTACTCGCATGAGATCTTCTTCGCAGGAGGCAATGAAAGTGGGTGCGCATCAGGTTTAAGGTGCGTTCAGAGTGTTGGCTCCAGCGATCCTAGAGCCACCAAGAAGCTTGAAAAAGATCGTCTATGGTTGAGCGAGCCTTCGCTAACCAGCGCCAGTGCTCCAAATTCCACAAAGACCTCCTGGTAAACTGCAATTGAATATGATGTACCCGAGAGCTGCGAGGAGGTCTGCCGTGTGACTTCCAAGTCACTATAGTGCTCGCAGTCTAGTAAGCAGGACTGGTTGTGTTAACACCAGAGATCTCAGAGGGTTATCGAGACCCTCTGATGTGCCTGGGGTCTTCCTGCGTGGTCGTCGAGAGAGGTTTGTCAAGAATTGAATTTGGGTTCGGATATTTTAATAGAGGGAAGCAAGAGAAAATTTTAAAATATGACAAAAATTATATTTAAAAATAAACCATCGTTACATCAATATCGCAATATTAACGTCAATGTACAATATTTAAACAATTGTCGTTTTCGCCTAGCTAGCCTACGCTTGATATATAGATATTGTATGCGCTGACGCGACTCACGCTCACTCAACCTTTGCAGTAACGTCCTTGGCACGATCGGTAGATGCAGCCGAAGCCCTGTGCCCGCGCTCCGTTGCTGTCGATGAAGGTTCGGAGATGGCCGCGACGTTGACCCTTCTCCCATGTTCTTCTTTTGAGATAAGATACCGGAACTAAAACGATTTTTAGCGAACGTTACTAATCGCCCTTGCACTGGCTATTGCATTATTCGATTGATGTACTTACCCCGCGTAACGGGTTTCCAGGCGCCTAGTGAGCGTCCGACGCCGTCAAGGCTCTCGGCGAAAAAGGGACGACCGATAATCGGCAAACCATCGCGAGCTGATGTCGGTATTCGCGTACGCCCCTCCCCGCGAAATCTGTATCACGCACACACGTACAGCTGTTAGGTCTCGAATTCGCGAAACGCTCGCCAGCTCGCAGTGGCGTATGCCGTCAATTTCGGCCGTCACAGGTTTGTGTTCATGGACAGGATATGATTGGAGTTGATTGGTTTATTGGTTAGAGATTATATTGTTTATGGGTTTTTAGGGAGATGGAGTAGCTAGGAGATAAATAGAAGGGGAGAGGAGAAAAGGAATGGTCGCTCCAGACTTAGATTCTAGCCTCGCAACAGCTTTGTGTCCTAGTCGTGAGGAAGGTTGAGACTACCTGGGTTCGAACACTCCCATCGAAAAATTCAGAAAAGGGTAAGCACTAATTCATCTCTCTTTGTCTCTACTTCTTAATTTTTTCTTTTATTTTCTTTTCCTTTATATTGAATCTGGAAGACAGAATTAATTCAGTCTCCCACTTTTCTTTTAGTGTTAAGTAATAGAATTATTTCTCTTGAATAATTTAAATAATTTTTGGTATTAAATTTTGTTTTAGATCATGTCTGGAATTCAGTAGGGAGAGAGATAAATTATTGTAACGTCACGCTCGGGTACAAAGGCGCTCCTTTGTACGCGTGACGTTTTCACTGGGGAGAGAGAGGGAGAGGGAGAGGGAGAGAGAGAGAGAGAGAGACGAAAGACAAGAGACGAGAGACGACAGACGAGAGGTTTGACGCAACGTATTTAAAATCATAAATATATTAAAACAAATGCGTAAGTTCATTTTAATATTAATAGTATAAATTTTACCTTCTTAGATTCTCGAGGAGGCGATTCCTAAGAGAGGAAAGAGCTAGGGGAGCAACAGGTGTCCCTTGATTGTGCTGCACCTCGCGTCGTTGACACCTGGATCTCCGTTACCTCGAAAGCGGGTACCCTGGATTACGCGGCACGAACACGTTAGAAAGCACAACCAAACTGTAAGGCTGAAATAGATATGCAAGTACTTCCCCCAGCAAACTTCCAGGCTTTCTTTCTTCGTCGCACTCATAGGAAAATCCTAATCGTTGTGATGAAGTTCTCAGCTGGAAGTGCTGGCGCGGCACTTCCTCCCCTAACATTCCGGCATGCGCGGTGTGCAATTGGATATGTTTCTGGCCTTGAAGTTTCTATGCTTCAAGCCAGAAAGATTTATTGTCTAAATGTTATAAATTTTGAGTTTTTCTGTAAATTTTATTATTAGTAAATTTGGAAACGTAACAGATGAACTAAGGGAAGAATAAGTGGAGTCGGAAATGGAAAGCAGGAAACTCGTGTAACTGGAGAGGAGGTTGAAAAACTTACGTATTTCACGAAAATAGAGTAAAAGAAGAAACAGATAAGAAAAGGAACAAAATGTTTTAAGAATAAAAAAAATATATTTACTAACAATCAATTTTTAAGGTAGAAATTGAAAGGAAAATTTTTTCAATATTTTGGGTATAAAACAGATACCCTTGAGTGGATATTTATTGGCAATTAGAAACCTTTGTTACCATATTAATATACTCTTTAAGTAATACTAATCTTAAATATTTTTATTAACAGAAGTAGCAACAAAATTTTTATTTATACGAACTTTTTACGAATATATGCATTTTATTCACTATATAGTGTGACGCGGGGTACTGCGGGGTACCTTCGCGTCGTCGCGAACTGGCGCAAGCGAGCGCGAGCGCGGCTAGATAAGGCAAGGTCGACGAGCGCGGGAGCGGCAACCATATTGGAAAACTTGAGAGAGATTCTCGAGCTTCCAAGCAGCTCGGACGTGCCTACGCATGCGTTGCAAGAAGGAGCAACCGGTAACCCCAAGGCAGCGTGCACGAGCGAGAGAGCAACGGAGCGAGCGGCCGAGGACCCGCGATCGGCTTAGACAACTGTAAGTACCGCCCGACTCTTTTTGTCGCGAGTGCGGGCGAGTACCCGGCGAGAAGTCAAGGAACGCCTCGACTCTAGGGCATAGCGTTGCCCAGCGCGCGCGTCCTACCTTTTTTTTCTCTCTCTCTCAGATAGGTCGCGATATCGGACTGTCGTGCGGGTGAGAGTCGCGGCTCGCGTAGAAGAGCCACACACCGACATAACATCCTGGACCGAGGTCATTGCGTGTGTGCGTAGAATGGGATAGGCAGGCGACCTGCTCCCGTTCAGCGACAGGTTTGTTGTTGTTTACGCGGATCAAAGGCGTTGCTTTGCGACAAATTAGAGTCACTAACTTCCCCGGGACGCGGGTCTTTGTATTCTACCTAACAGAGGCAATAATAGCCTCTGCCATTTATTTTACTTAATCGCGTCTTTTCTTCGGATAGTTTCCGGGACTACTCAGCATCTGCCGAATAAAGCGTTTATCCTTATCGCCTAATCTCTCGGATACCGCCCTTGCTAAAAATAGTCGATTGAAATCAATTAAAGAAATTTCAATTGCATTCAAATGTAGAGCTTAAATAGACAAATGACCATTCAAATCTATTTAAATGAAAATGGTATATTACCATGCAATTAAAGTATATTGAAAAATTTTATGAAAGTACATTGAATGCAATTGAAATCAAAGCATAATTAATTGATTTCAATAAACTTTTATAAATCAAGTTCTATTGCTTCCAATAGAATATTCATAGAAGTTTCTGTAAGTGCAATTGGGGTCGATTAAAATACAATTAAATTTAATACATTTTAATGTACATAAATGTAAAAAGTTGATTTGTTCACATTTAAATGCATTAAATTTAATTTTATAATAATTACATATAATTAAACAAGATTGTATGTTAAAAAACAACTTTTTTTATTGTATTAATTTTAAATTAAATACAAGTTAAATATAACAAATTATTTTCAAATAATATAC
This sequence comes from Sycophila sp. Sp_5, assembly GCA_018906775.1. Classification (NCBI taxonomy): domain Eukaryota; kingdom Metazoa; phylum Arthropoda; class Insecta; order Hymenoptera; family Eurytomidae; genus Sycophila; species Sycophila sp. Sp_5. The sequence goes on from JACCID010000404.1 coordinate 48,080, forward strand.
TTTTTTGAGATCTGTTTTTTAATATTTACTTGATACATATAAGAATTTTAAAGTTTATAAGATTATAAGATATATATAAGAGTTTTAAATGAATTTTTCAAGTGTTTTACCCGAATGCTATTAAATATTCGAGGCAGAAAATAGAAACGCACCATGCGCAGCCGCCATTCCTATGGAGTGGGCCCCAGGAACAAATTGAAAAACTATCTTATTATTCATACCTGAATTTCCTGACCGGAAACAATTATACAAATTACTTTACACAGTCGAATTTTCTCAAGATTAAGTCAAGGAAGGTTTGAACCCTATCGGAATTCACTGAAGGGGATTAAACACGTAACGTATCGAGTCTCCACTACGAGTATTTAGCGTTCATACCAGTTGTGTCTAAGAAGTCACCACTCTATACCAGGGGCAAGCCTCTTCGAGCCTTTACGAAAATACGGAAAACCGCTTGGGGTTGACATCAAATCTGATGCGTTGTTCTCCCTGCTGAAAGCATGCAGAGCAAAGACAACGGCCTAGTAAACAGCCATTGGATTGGAGAGACGAGACTCCAACACCGGGCTAGGCGACTGATCCGCCGTCGCAACAAAGAAAGCTGATGTACGTCATCACACGGAGAAGAAGAGAGAGAGAGAAAAAGCAAGCGAGCATTGACACCTTCGGCCCGGAGCAGCTAGAGACAACGGGAGCGCCGCTATCTACTTTGACCGGCCGACTCCATCCACAGCATCTACGAATTTTTCAACGAACATCTTCACATCAGTCTAATTGCAAGGAACATGTATTAAGTTTTGAGAGAACAAACTTTAGTATTTTGCGTTGTGCGCCTGAAAGTTGTATTAAATTGTAATTCTACTTGAACATTAAAAAATAAACATTTTAAATTGTGTGAATCATGTTTATTTATTTTTCTGAAAATTTTAGCTTATTTTCCTTATTCTGTACATAACAACAGCAATATAATTTCCACAGTGTACCCATTAATTTACAATGGTTTTTAATGATATATGTAACTGTCATTCCGAATGTTTTGAAAAAATCATACCAAAAAAATTCTTTACGAAGTTTTGAATCATTTGAAGCAAAGCTATTCAATTTGACAGCGTGATATAAAAATACATTATTGAGAAAGACATCCTGGCTAAATCCATTTCAAATCACCCAGAGGTCGAACCTCCTAGTCGCCAATCATTATACAAATAGTGTATGTTATTCTACTCGGAAAATAAAGGGATGCGTATTTTTTTGTTTTGCTGTATCATAAAAATTGCATTAATTATGCACATTTTAAAGTGCATTCAAAATCTGGAATGCTCAAACAGAATTTCTCATGGATAATTTCAGAGGACTACCATTTCATGGATTTTTAATGGATTTTAGTGAACAATTTTTTCTTTTGTTGCACTTTGGGCCCTCTTTAATTCTATGTAAAAAAATCTTAAACGCTTTAAAAAGTGACCGAGATATATGCATTTTATTAAAAAATGCACTTTTTATTCAGAAGCATTTTTCTCAAAAATGCAATCTTTTTTTTTTGCTGAATTTTATTTTGCTGATAGAGGACACAATCATCTATCAAATGAATAGTTTTTCATTTGCGGTTTTTGCTTGTGGAGTGAGAAAAAAATTTGCAAAATTATCTAGAAAAAACTGCTTTGATATAGTCTATAAAATTCACTCAATTTACATTTAACTCCACATGCTCTGATAATTATACTTGCGCATACTTGCGCTTCTGTGTAATACGTGTGAGTGTGTAGACTTATTTATTTTTTTCACTCCATCTGATATTGTCGTGATTTTATTAATCGGGAAATCATTTTTCTTTGCAGAAATAATTTTTTTCAAAGCTGGCTGTGCATGTGCAGCATCGTGCTTTTTGTTATCGCTTATAACTGCAAAACTTTTTGTTGTCTTTCCTTGGTAACATACCGCAGTAAAAATGGAAACTTGGTTGTTTATCCAATGATTACCTTGAACAGGATTATTATTTATAACAGCCCAATTTTACAATTTTCTTTTTCTTTTTTTATAGCTTTACGTTGAATATTTTTTATGTATACGTGACTGATTACTTTAAATACCCAGCTACATAATTTTTCTTTAAAAACAGAGATGCTTACTGTTTGTTTTATGAGATTTCCGTTATCCCACAAGGCAAACAAAATTTCATCTTCACTATTTGTATCACCCAGTTCCAATAAATCTAATGTAATTCCCTCACTACCAGGACAATTTTTACATTCTAGCAAAAAACAAGAATCAGTAGGTTCGGAACACAAAATTGCTTCAGTGATTTCTGAGCGAATTAAATCTATATCCGAACTTCTGTTGCCTCTGAAACGAGCTAAACTCATAATAATTTAAACTTTTCACAATATATGCATAGACAGACTTCTTTTAAAGGGTTTTTTAAGACAAACTTTAGTCTTAAACTGTAAAATTTTGATCTTTCCATTTTTAAGCTAGGATTGTCTTGTTTGAATTGACTGTAAGTTTCTTTTAAACTCCGCGGAAGAAAACGTTTAACTATTTTTGTTTTTTCATTATTTATTTTAACTGTCATCATATCAGATTTATTAGGACTTTGCACAGTGCAATGAAGATCATCATTTAAAAAATATTCCATAGCAATATTCTTCGTATTTTCATCTATGCAATGACCAGTATAAATATCTGTCTCTGAATAAACGCCTTTATCTTTTACAAGATTTTTTGCCTGTTTTATCATATATTCTGTCACATTAGAAAAGAATGATATAATTTTAACATTGGTCAATGTAGAAGGTAGCAATTTTAAAAGTCTTATTTTCTCTGAAACTGAGGAACATTTTTTTAAGGCAATGTTAAAATTTTCTACAAACTCATCAAAATAAGATTTATTTGAATTTTCGTTCGACTCGGCTGATTCTACTTCAATACCATATGCATTATTTAATTTTACTTCTATAGTCTCAGAAAATGCTGAAACAAGAGATTTTTTCTTTTTAGCTATGTAATTGTCCAACGATAGCCTAGGTTCAATGCTTTTTCTTTTCAGAGGTGAGACAGAGCCTGGAAGGATGATATTTATCTCCTCATTAAATTTCTGTATTCGTTCGGGTGTCTTTGGAATAAAATTATCATCTGCTTCCCGAAAGAGTTCATCAGGTTCATTCTCAGACGCAGTATCATTATTACTTGAAATACTCATTTTTAATATACCTGAATAACAATTGCTGCAGACAATAGTAGATGGTACAATCGGCCATTGAGGATAATGTTGTATCAAATAATCAGCTAGATCTTCTAATTGTTTAAAATTAGAATTTCTACTTTTATAAATTCTCTTTTTATATACTTTAAAAAAATCGGGACAAGCCATTCTGTTTGAAGAAAAAACGTTAGACATTTTAAGTATAATTATAAATAATTATCTAGAAAGTCTAAAGAATAAATCAGAAAAAGCAGACAGAAAATACCTCAATATATATCTGGCAGGCGTTATTTCTCACTACGTGTTGATGTTAGCCACCTAGCGTACACATATGAAACTAGAAGAGCATGTAATAGAGTTTAAATGTAAATTGAGTGAATTTTATAGACTATATTCAAGCAGTTTTTTCTAGATAATTTTGCGAATTTTTTTCTCACTCCACAAGCAAAAACCGCAAATGAAAAACTATTCATTTGATAGATGATTGTGTCCTCTATCAGCAAAATAAAATTCAGCAAAAAAGATGGCATTTTTGAGCAAAAATGCATCTGAATAAAAAGTGCATTTTTTAATAAAATGCATATATCTCGGTCATTTTTTAAAGCGTTTAAGATTTTTTTACATAGAATTAAAGAGGGCCTAAAGTGCAACAAAAGAAAAAAAAGTTCACTAAAATCCATTAAAAATCCATGAAATGGTAGTCCTCTGAAATAATCCATGAGAAATTCTGTTTGAGCATTCCAGATTTTGAATGCACTTTAAAATGTGCATAATTAATGCAATTTTTATGATACAGCAAAACAAAAAAATACGCATCCCTTTATTTTCCGAGTAGAATAACATACGCTATTTGTATAATGAGTGGCGACTAGGAGGTTCGACCTCTGGGTGATTTGAAATGGATTCAGCCTCCTAGTTTTAGCGTTTTTGCTACTTTTTTACACTTTTATGCTTTCTTACAATAATAAAAATAATAAAATGGTACTGTTTAGAACTTTAGGAAAGTATATTATCACTTGCTTAATAAGGTTGATAGTTTATAAAAGAAAAAAATTGTCACAAAATCGAGCATTTTGTGAGAGACCGAAAATTTAAAGTTCGATAACAACAGGCTTAATATTTTTCGATAATCTACTTATGTGCAAAGTTCTAAGAAAATGGGGGCAGACACCCCCTGCCTCCCTTATTCAGTATAAAATCTTATTAATTACATCTTATTAGTATAAAATCTTATTAATTACATCTTATTAATTGTATTTACAAATGTTTTCAACAGGTTAATTCAGGAAAATGGCTCTTTTTTATTATATTATTCAACAGAGAATTCCAAAGTATATCATGAATACGGGACACAGTTTTTAGAAGTTGATTTGGAATTTGTACCAGTTATTCAAATCATTATGACGAAATATCCTTATTTTATAAAAGTAGAAGATTTACCAATTCATGAAATCGATAAAAAGGTACGGACGAATATATCACTAAAATATTAATTATTTTCTAGACTATTTACGTAATCTTATAATAATAAATAGAGTTGTTATAATATTATTGTTTGACTTAAGTTAGTATAGAGGGATTTGGTGGGATTGAAAGATGAACAACAGTGTATTCAATATTATTTATTTAATTAATAAACACGCTCTAAATTAAATAAGTTAAAATTAAACACTTCTACTTTATCTTTATATACGCAAAGAACAAATCTAATTCTTGGTTAGCTTAAAAAAACGTGGTGCTTTGGTCAAGCGTCCTTAATGAAATGAATAATTAGGAGAGGAGAACGCGCGCTCGTCCTCTCGAGGATGAGCTAAGGAAAGGTCAAGAGCGCCACTCAGTGGTGATGGCAACGACGGCGCACTCTATATCTCATACTCCCTCTCGCCGACGCTTGTCATCCTCACGACTCTCTACTTATTTCCCGTAACAATCAAATTAAACAAATCAAATGCATATATTCAAAATTAAGATAGTCCGTCTCTTATGCAATTCGAACGACACTCTCGAACATAATTTTCTTTAACAGTTATAACGTGTCTCAGTTCGTTGCTATAACTGATGTTGGCACTCTGGATTGCAGCATTGTTGTCACAGTACAATTGAACTGGAAATGAGGTTTTAGTTAGTATTAATCTTATCGAACTGGCTAGCAAAACTACTTCCTGGCATGCTTCGCTCATCGTAATATTTTCTTCTTGGCACGTGGATAAGGCAACGAATCTCTGTCGATGAGTCCTCCAAGGTACAGTATCCTTATATAATTTTATAATGTAGCCGCTGGTCGTCAGTGCACCTTTAGCGTTAGCAAAGCTTGCATCAGCATAACCTTTCATTCATAAGAAGGCCTAAGATCACGCGTTTGTCTAACTCGGCTTCGCCTCAGTCGACAATTACATGTGATCTGAGACAATTTCTTATTATACAGGGCTAGGTACGTAATATACTATTTCTTGTCTAAATTTTTTTCTGCCTCTTGTCTCTTTCGATTCGACACTTGACTCGTTACCACGGTAGTCTTTTCGGCGTTAAAATCTGTAAATCCAAGATTATTTAAAATATTGTTAATGCAATCTTCTTGTGTAAGGGTCATCGTTTTCCTTGATCTGTCTGTCTCAATTTTAATACACTAGCTTTTCCCAAATTTTTCATCTCAAATTTGCTCATTAAATTATGAGTAGTTATCTTGTCCAACTTTTCTCTTGAATTACTAGCAAGTAGAATATCGTCTACGTAAAGTATCAAAAATAAAAATTTATCTTTATCTCTCCAAGTAAAAAGACATGGTTCTGATTCATGAGCTTCTATTTTAAATTTAGTTGCTGTCTCTCTAAATCGCTCGTTCTATTTCTTTGGACTTCTTCTAAATCCGTACAGTGCTTTTCTAATTCTACAGACTTTGTCTCTTTTAAATTCTTATGACATTTCCAAGCCTTCTGGAATCTTCATACATATTTCCTCGTCAATTTTACCGTTTAAGAATGTGGTTTTCACATCTAACTGTCTTGCTTGTAAATCATATATCTTAATTACAGATAGGCATGATCTAATTAACTGCATTCTTGACACCAGAGCATATCGACGGCCCCTATACACATCAACGTATCTTCGTGAACCTATTAGCAAAATCGTATCTTGAAAATATTTCAACAAAATCGTATCATCACGCGGCGTTCAACAAAATTGTATCTTAAATGTTGGAGTAACAAAATCGTTTTTCTGTGTAACTTCTATATAATCGTAACTCGAGAGTCCGTGCAACTAAATCGTATCTTCGAAGAGAAAAAATCTTAATACAAATAACTTTTTCAAATTTCCATTATCTAAGTAACTTATAATGGAAATTGAATTAAAATTTTTAGGATAAATAGAACGCCACGATTTATTTTTTATATCTCAACTCAAAATTATCACTAAGTTGTATTATTGAAATAATATATTCAACTTCACAATAATATGTGTAATACATTTGTTTGAAAAAAGTTTTATCTGATATACAAATATACAAAAAAAATATACAAGGAACTATATACAACACTTGTTGATTTTTGGTTATTATTTAATATTAATACTTACGTCCTAGATAATTATTTTGTTATACTTTTGTTTATATTCTAAAATAAACCAAAATATTTATTAATTTCTTTATATAACTATTGCGAAGGTATTTATATACTTATCCATAAATAATAATTCTTGTTTTTTTTTTTTTTTTTTTTTAACTATTTTAAATAAGATGTTTAAATCTTGATCGATTACATATACGATACAACAATATAATAACTATTATAAAATTAAATACCTGTTATTATAATAGCTACTGTGAATAACTTAATGAAATTTACTTCCCTAATGTATAAAAAAAAAAATTATTGTGGTATATTTCTATGTCAAAATAAGCTTTTCTTCAAACAATAATTGTTTTGATATTTAAATATTACTGTAAATTAAGTTGAAGATATTTTTCTCAATAATACAACTTTGTGATAATTTTGAGTTGAGATATAAAAAATAAATCATGGCGTTCTATTTATCCTAAAAATTTTAATTCAATTTCCATTATAGGTTACTTAGATAATGGTGTAACGTGGATCTCACGACGTTACAGCTTTCCTGCATATAAAAGCGCCGGAGACGCTGCGCACGTCTCAAAGCCGCGTAACGCTAGGTTAGGAGCGCGACAAAGGACGAGAGAGAAGCGCGGCGCGACAACCGCGGCTAACAAGCCGAAGGCGCGGCCCTCCCGCGAGCAGGGAAGTGGGGGAAAGTCCGCGGCCCACAAAAACTGGAGCGCGCGAGAGAATCCTTCTTCTCCGCCCGATAACGATCGATGCGTAAACACGTGAGGCAACTTTCCTTGAAAGAGTAGATGAACTTAGACGTGCGTACGAGTTTACGGAGCAACAGATTATACAAGGATTCCCAGAATTGTTGCGAGGAGAAGCATTCCTTTGGTTCCGGAACATATCACAAGAGATTACGTCATGGCCGGACTTACAGCAGGCTATACGTGATTTCTATTTACCGCCCGAAGAAACACGGAACTTATACGCACAGATAAGGAAAAGAAGACAAGCTGCAAATGAGTCAATGCGTGCATACGTCACAGCATTGTCTACAATGATGCGCCGTCACGGAAAGATTGGAGCCGAAGAGCAGCTAGACAACTTATATTACAACATGAAACCGGAGTTACGGCTATACGTTAGCCGCGATAGCGTAAACTCCTCGGTAGACCTGATCAAGAAAGTAGAACGAATAGAGCAAACGCTCAAATTAATGAAAATCGAGGATAAAAAACCCCGTAATGATTCACCGAACAAAGTAAACGCGGTAAATGATGCGCCATATGATAGGTCGAAGACTTGCTGGAAATGTAAGCAACAAGGCCATTCGAGACAGAATTGCAGAAACAAATGGCGCAAATTCTGTTCGTTTTATGGAAAAGATAATGTCTTTACACGGGATTCTTCATGTCACGCGACACAACCAGCGGGAAACGGCGTGCAGGCCGAGACAAATGTAGCGACAGAGCCTCGGCCGAATTAAAAGATTCGCGTTTATTTGTAAGTGTAAATGTCGGTAAGCATAAATGCAATGCCCTGATCGATACCGGTGCAAATTTCTCGTGTATTAGCCAAACGATGGTTAATAAAATTAAAAAAACTAACGGTAGAATAAAAAAAATTGCAAGAATAGCAGCTGTGGCTAATGGCCAGCTAGTAAAGATTAATTATTGCTGGGTAGGAAAAATAAAAGTTTATAACAAAGCTACTTTGGTTAAATTGTTTATTATGCCGGGTTTGACTCAGGGTATATTATTGGGAATGGATATAATAATAAAATTAGAACCTTTTTTTTCTTTGAATAAAAAACAACTATTACCGACATTTACAATTCAGGAAATATGTAATGTAAACGACGAAGCAGGGATAAAAGCACTCACTGAAGATCAAAAGAAGAGATTAGATGCTTGGATTAGATGCGAAAAAGAAGAAATGCAGAATATGACAGGATGCACGCCAGTAATCCAGCACAACATCAAGCTGATCGACGAGACACCGATAAAACAGAAATACCGACCGAGGAATCCAGTAATTCAGAAGACTATCCACGAAGAAGTCAAGGAAATGCTGGAGGCAGGGATAATAAGAAGATCGACTAGTCCTTGGAGCTCACCAATAGTATTGGTAAAAAAGAAAGACGGGAAAATGCGTTTCTGCGTAGATTTTCGAAAAGTCAACTCGGTAACAGCCAAAAACGCGTATCCATTGCCATTTTTAAATTCGATGCTCGATCGTCTACAAGGAGCACGGATATTATCATCCATTGATTTAAAAAATGGATATTGGCAAGTGGCATTGGACGAAAAAAGTAAAGAGATCACTGCATTTACAGTACCCGGCTTGGGACTGTTTGAATTCAACGTGATGCCATTTGGATTGCATTCTGCAGATGCAACCTTTCAACGGCTCATGGACATGATTATCACTCCCGATATGGCCGAAAACGTATTTGTATATCTGGATGATATCATAATAATTTCCGAAACTTTCGAAGAGCATATGAAATGGCTAAAGATCGTTTTCGAGAAATTAAAGAATGCAAATCTGAAACCGAATTGAGATAAATGCAATTTCGCCCGCAAAGAATTGAAATACCTAGGTCACGTCGTAGATGAATTCGGAGTACGAACGGACCCAGATAAAGTAGCCGCAGAAAATACCAGTACCAAATAATCCAAAAGAATTAAAAAGATTTTTGGGAATGATTTCTTGGTATCGGCGTTTCATACCGAACGTTGCAACAATGATAACGCCGTTGCAAGATCTCTTAAAGAAGAAAGCACAGTGGAAATGGCAAGATGCACAGCAACATGCATTTTTAGAAATAAAAAAATGTCTGACGAATGCACCAATCCTCGCTTATCCGGATTGGAATTTACCACTCACCTTGCAAACGGATGCAAGTTTAGAAGGTCTAGGTGCAGTTTTAACGCAGAATGATGGAGAAGTTGAAAGAGTTATTGCTTATGCTAGTCGTTCTTTAAGCAAAGCAGAAAAAAATTATTCGGTGACAGAACTTGAATGTTTAGCCGTTAAATGGGCAATTTAGAAGATGCCTGATTATTTAGACGGATGTCATTTTACTGTACTGACTGATCACCAGGCGTTAAAGTGGCTGAATAGTATAGATAGTCCAGCAGGTCGTCTTGCACGTTGGACCTTAGAATTAAGCCAAAACTCGTGTCCATTTAGCTAAAAAATTCTATTGGCCTGGAATGTTTCGTGAAGCAAAAGGGTACGTCCGATCTTGCAACAATTGCCAAAGATTTAAAACTGCACAGCAGGCGCCGGCAGGGCAGTTAAAAGCTACTTGTCCCGGCGACCCGTGGGAGACAGTTTCAATTGATCTCGTAGGACCATTACCTCGATCCAATAATGGTTTTACGCAAATGTTGGTTATGCAAGATGTTTTCACGAAATGGATCGAATTGCGACCAATTAGAAAAGCAACAGCGACGGCAATTGTTAAAGGCGTGCAAGAGCAAGTTTTGCTCAGATTTGGTTGTCCGAAGACAATATCAACCGACAACGGCAGGCAATTTACGTCCCGTGAGTTCAAGAAATTACTCGAAAATGCAAAAATACGACACCGATTAACACCTCCGTACTCACCGCAGTGTAACGCAGTTGAGAGGGCGAATCGTACTGTAAAAACAATGATAAAACAGTACATTACAGGTTCTCAAAAAACCTGGGACGCCCATATACCCGAAATCGCATTTGCATTTAATACTGCACATAGCGAATGCACCGGATACACACCCGCTTACTTGAATTTCGGTAGAGAGTTGATATCTGCCGGATCACTAGAGCAAGAAGAGCGAGGGAGTGTAAAAAACTCATTTAAAAACCGTATAAAGAACTTGCAGGAAGCTTTAGATTTGGCCAAAGTCAATGCCACAAAAAGCTTCCAAAGGCAAGAGAAATACTACAATCTCCGCAGGAGAGATTGGAAACCGAAAATCGGCGAGCAAGTATTAAAAAGAAATTTTGTCTTGTCCGATAAAGCCGAAAATATTAACGCAAAGTTGTGTGGAAAATATATCGGTCCGTTTAAGGTCTTTAAAATAACTTCTCCAGTTATTTTTGACCTTAAAAACGATGAAAATGTGATTATTCGTCATGTTCACATTAAAGATTTGAAACCGTTTGTGTCGACAGACGAATAATAGATCTAAGGGTTAATGAACCCTAATGTACATATTGTATATGATGTACATAAACTGTAAATAATGCGAAGGCCGTTAGGATTAAGGAAGTCAATGTTTACAATTTTGCGGATAAAAGGAGACTCCGAATTGCGCGAAAGCCAGTAGCAATTCGACGAAATGGATCGACAATACCTCGAAGACTTCGAGAAGTGGTTGGAGGGCCGAGGACCGCCGCCCGTCGACGAGGAGTACGTCTCCGCAAGACTCACAGAAACCGCAGGAGTTGCAGCCATTACAAAAGAATATGTGCCGACACCAGGAGAAGTGCTAGAGAAAAGAGATGCGCTATCTCTACCACAAATATCAAAGGAAAGACTGGTGGCCAAATGGCGAGCGGCAGCCGCGAGAAGGGCAGCAGCAACGGTGACGGCGAAAACACCAGCAACCGCAGCAGCACCAGCAACCGCAGTAACATCAGCAACAACAGCAGACCTCAGACCGACGCGGACAATCTCTATCCCGTTTGGACCAGAAGTGAAGGTACCGCTGGGAGTTCGAAATTTTAGGACCACCATGTGGGGCTACCAGTGGCGCATAAAGTTTTCGAAGGAGGGAGTACCCCGTTTCATGCCACCGCGAAAGTGAGTCGCTTTTATCAGTTATTTTTTTTTACATATAGTTATTTTTATGTTTGTAATTAGTTTATTTTAAAATTCGTTTCTTTTATTTATTATGCAAAACTCCGTTTTTTAAAGGGGGAGGGTAATGTAACAAAGGTATTGCTCGACAGCGCGAGCAATAGCTTTATTACAAATTGAAGTCGGGACGGAACGCGCGTATATTTAATATATACTTGCGTTAGCGCGACCGCGACGGCCGGAGAGCAAGTGTGCTCCCGAGCGTCCCCACTACGCGACGCCTTCCCACCCGCTGGAAGACGTCGTCATGACAACCGGGCTCTCCGAGCTGGAGCGAGCAAGAGCTGACTGACGAATTCAGTCCACTCGGCGCACTGAGCCGAAAACTCCAACCTTAAGGAGAGATTGTCGCACGTAATGAGTGCGTACAATTGGGCTTGCCGTGATTTATATTAAATCGATACTTGCGTTTTGCGATGTAAATTGTATATTTCCGTTTTGTGTTTCTTTTAGAGTTACCGAGGCAGCGGGCAGGACGAAGCCCTACTGAGGTAGCGAATGAGCGCGCTCAATAAATCAAGCGAAGTTGTTTCTTTTTTTTTGTATTATATTATTTTTTTTATTTTCACTTAATAATAAAAGTGTTAAATAGTTTTAAAATGAATACAAGTGTGAGTGAGTTATTTAGCGAATAGTGAAAACTCGTATTATTATTGGAAGTACCGCGTAAAGGGGTTTGCGAGCGCATTGAGCTCGTTTCGTGTTAGAGCTGTACGCGTATTGAGCGTGACAGCTAGGGTTTGTAACAGGCGTATTGAGCCTGTTCGAGTAGTACTCCTGAACGTATTGAGTTCAGGGGTAACCGGGACACCTCCTCCTACCCCATAGAAAACCCGATTGTTACAACAGTAATGGTCAGCAGCGAAATAATGGACCAGATAATAGCAATAACACTCAACGTGGAAACTATAGAAGTAGAGGCCGCGCATACGGCCGAGGCAGAGGTTATAACAATAGCTCGGATCAAAGGAACAACCAGCAACAACAAAGTTCTGGGAGCAATGTTGAGCCGCAGCAAGCAGCGCAAGGCAAGGCACAAAGTGCAAGCCAAGCAATAAATCAACCTCAGCTTCCTACCTCAAATTCGGCGGGAAACGGAGCGTAGTCGGCGAGTCACCGACCGCACCGCCGACTTTACCAATTAAGGTCTCAACAATTAGCGAGCGCAGCAGCATTCGGAGCAGCAAACCATCCAATGATCCAGCATACAAATTTAGCCATTATTGGATAACCTGCAAGATAAATGGAGTCACCACGACAGCCCTGATCGACTTAGGTGCAGCAAGCACAGTCATCGGCAAGATTTGGGATAAAATAAAATCCCATTCACCTATTTTGCATTCAAAAGTGAAGACTGCCCAAATGGCCAATGGGCAGCCGGAACGAGTGCTAGGAGAAATCGACGCCGAAATAAATATTGAAGGTATTTCGAAGAGCATTAATGCACTAGTTATACCAACAATACCGACGGAGCTGATCATAGGATTGGATTGCATCAGGTTTTTCCAGATGGATATCCTAGCTAGCTGTGATAAATTCACACTCGCAGACCATGGTAAAGATAAGAAATTCTCATTTCAACTAGGGGCAATCGACGCGACTTCACTCGACGTGGCGAGTTGCGGAATCGCCGCCACAACGAGAGAACAACGCGCGAAAGTTGATTAGTTGGTAAGGAGATTACTACCAAAAGAAATGCAGCGGTGCTACCAGCAACAAAGCTTTTAAAGCACGAGATCATCCTCAAAGAAAGCTGCAAGCCCATAAAACAGAAGTATTTCCCCGTCTCCGAAAAAATGGAGCGGATAATGCATGACGAAATTGATAGGCTAAAAGCCGCTGACATAATTGAAGAAAGTCTCAGTGAATGGAGCAGCCCAATCGTCATGGTGAAAAAAGAAGTAGGTACTTATAGAATGTGCACGGATTTCAGAGAAGTCAACGGAGTCACTAAAAAAGACGCTTATCCGAATCCGTACATGGAAACTGTGCTTAATAAACTGTAAAAGGCGAAATACATTTCGAAGATCGATTTAAAAAACGCCTATTATCAGATAGCACTAGCAAGAAAGTCGAGAGAAATAACAGCCTTTACAGTGCCAGGAAAAGGACTCTGGCATTATAAGAGGTTGCCTTTCGGACTTTCAGGAGCAGGAGCATGTTTTCAGCGGCTAATAGACAAGGTCATAGGCGATTTAGAGCCGTATGCATATGCATACTTAGACGACATTGTCTTAGTAACTGAAACATTTGAACAACATATGGAACTGCTCGAGAAATTGATTCTCAAGATAAGAAATGCTGGTCTCGCAATAAACCCAGAAAAAAGCAAATTTTGCGTAAATGAGATAAAATATCTCGGGTTCATTGTGAATGAAAACGGGATCTCAATTGATCCAGAAAAGACAACAGCAGTTAAAGAATTTCCAGCACCAAGAAACATGCGCCAACTGCAAAGATTCCTGGGCATGGCATCTTGGTACAGAAAATTCATTAAGGACTTTGCAAAAATCGCGAAGCCGCTAAAAGGGCTCTTAAAAGACAAGCAGAGCAAGAGTAATTCGAAACTCGGCTGGGAGCCGATTCACGAAGAATCTTTTTAGATAATTAAAAATAAATTAATTGATCCACCAGTCTTGAAAAGACCACTACAAGACACTCCATACGTGCTGCAGACGGACGCAAGTAATTCTGGCCTAGGAGCCGTCCTCACACAAAGGACAGAGGACTTAGAAAATGTGATTGCATATGCGCGAGCCGTGCATTAAAAAAACCAGAGATAAACTACAGCACTACTGAAAAAGAATGCCTGGCCGTGAAATGGGCGATTGAAAAATTTCGACCGTACCTAGAAGCAGACAAATTCACTGTGATCACAGATCACAGTGCGTTGAAATGGCTTTTTGAGAAAAAAAACCCCAACCGGAAGGTTAGGAAGATGGTCTCAAGAATTATTGGAGTATGACTTCGAAACCGTTCACAGAACCGGCAAAAATAACATAGTGCCTGATGCATTATCTAGAATGTTCGAAGATGAAAAATCTGAAGAAGACATCAAGATAAGCGAAATAAAAATCAAAAAACAAATACAAGATCAATGGTACAAAAAAAGAATATACCAAGTCATAGCTCATCCTCGGAGATATAAAGATTGGAAAGTTGCAGAAGGTAGCTTGTACAGATACAGACCCAACTATAACGAAGAAGATTTCGCTAAAGACTTAGAGCCGTGGAAGCTGGTAATTCCACTAGAAGATAGAGAAAAAATCCTGCAAGAAATGCATGACGAACCGACATCTGCACATCAAGGAGCAGAAAAACCATACAAAAAACTAATACAGCTATACCATTGGCCTGGAGCATATAGAGACGTCGTAAAATACGTTCAAACATGCGACAGCTGCCAGAAAAATAAGATTGATCAAAAACAGCAAATTGGTTTAATGGGAACGCGATATGTGGATCGTCCTGGCAAAGTAATAGCCGTCGACCTCATAGGCGACTTCCCCAAGAGTAATAAAGGATTTAAGTACGCGATAATCATGGAAGACATCTTTTCCAAATTTATTCTTTGCATCCCAATTAGGAAAAAATCAGCAAATTTGGTAAAAGATGCAATAGAAAAAAAATTATGCACCATTTTTGGTACACCGGAGGTGATAATTTCAGATAACGGCAAAGAATTCATAAATTCATCTCTCAAAAAATTCTTCAAAGAAAACAGTATTTTACATGAAACAACACCGTCGAGGCACCCGCAAGCGAATCCAGTTGAGAAAGTCAACAAAGATATCAAAGTTATGATCTCGACGTTTATAGGAAACAACCACAAAAAATGGGACGAATTTCTACCCCAATTTCAGCTGGCACACAACGCTGCAGTGCACGCGACGACTGGAAAAACACCCGCATATTTAATGCTAGGCCGTGAAATTAAGCAACCAAAATGCCTTAAAAGAAGTGCAGAATACCCTAAAGACGTACAAAAAATTTTAGATGAAATTAACTAGTTAATAAATGAAAACGACAAAATCAACGAAGAACAGAAAAAATGGGAAGAAAGAATTAAAGAACTGCAAGAAGTTCGCGATGAAGTCGCTAACTCACATGAAAAAAGCACCGAGAAAAATGAAAATGCATATAATAGAGACAAACGCGAATTTTCTTTCGAAGTCGGACAAAAAGTCCTTTGAAAAAATAACATATTGTCCTCAGCCGCGAAAAATATTTCAGGGAAGCTCTTAAGCAATTCTATAGGCCCGTGCGAGATTTATAAAAAACTTAGCGAAAATATATAAAAGCTTAAAGACGAGAGAGGGAAGATAATAAAAAACTCAATTCATGCGAAGGAATTGAAGTTATACAACCCAGAAACACGAAAAAATGACTTATAGTGTTCAAAAATCAAAAATACACAATTCCTAAATTCAAATTTGCCCGCCTTAGCGCCAGTCAGGATCACGGTCAAATACCGTCAGAGTGTGGTAATGGTCCGCGCAGCGGAACGACCGTCCGCGCGCGCGAGACGACTTTACAGCGCATGCGCCAGCTCGCATCAAGAAGAAGACGCCACGCGGTCGGCATCACAAGCCGCCATATCACGCAACAGGCAACAAGGAAGTGAGCAAATTGTGCAAAAACAAAGTGACTAAAACTGTGTAGGACAAAAAAGACAAAGCGATTCGATAGTTAGTGTTGCCAGTGCAAGTGCGCGAGTGAGAAACAGATAATTGACCATGTGGGACGACTGTGAGAAGTGCGAGGCAATTCGCCATCTCCTCCATCACAGCCACCAGCCGCGTCGTGAAACGCGAAGCCCCACGCACACGGACCAGGCCACACAGACCGACGAACCGCACGCAGAGCGCTATGTCAACCCGTTCGCCTGCAGCGACGTCGAGGAGGAAGAAGAGTTCACGCCAGCGCGAAGACACCAGCCGACCGAGGACGAGTTAAGAGCTGCCAAGGAGAGGCTGAAACAACAAATAAGAGCAGAGGCAAGAACTTTTACAGAGCCGCCACCCAAGGCTTATAGTGATCGAGAACGCGCCAAGGCCAATAAGGACGTGAAGAGACTTCTAAAACAGTACTCTCTGCATCATGAGAGGAAATTCATGCAGCAGAAGATAGAAGGGACTGAAGCCAGGGCCAAGGCGGAAGAGCATTATAGAGAGTCTCACTATGAGAGGCTCTTCGAGCATTGCAGAAAAGAGTATGTAAGGAAGGCACGCCTGGAGTTGGAGGAACAGGAAAGGGACGAAGATAAAGAAGACAGCCAGAAGATAAACAACATGCTGTTCAGGATGGATACTGTCCTTAGGAAGGAGGCCGAGCAACAGCTTTTCGAGGAGAGAAACCCGAACACAGCCGCTTTGAAAGCAGCTAAGGCTAGGCTAGACAAGGCAGAGAAGGAGATTAGGGACCTGCTCGACAACCAGCATCTGCAGGACTCCTCGGATTCGTCAGATGATGATGACTCGCCTCCAACAGTCCAACAGCCTCCACAGATCCAACCAGTAGCGGTGCCAACACAAGCAGAAGAACTGCAACCCGAGAGGATGACACAACCTGTACCCACAGCCGCTGCAAGTCATCAAGTCACACGCCCAGTGAGAGTGGTGCAGCCTTGTACGCAGCTGAGGCGACCCAAAGAGCAGCTACAAGCCCTAGCCGCCAAGCCGCCAGAACCAAGGGCTGAGGCACCAGTAAAACCAGCGGCATTAGTGCAAGAGGGTAAACTGTTCAAAGAGGAGCCACCAAGGCAAATGAATATATTCACTTGGAAGAGAAGGGACAGGAGAGAAAGGGTGCGCCTGTACCACGCAGACCAAACAATAAGAGAAAACCCATATCCAAGGCTGGACTAGAAAATCAACAGCCGCCAACGAGGAGGGCCACAAGGAAGAGTGAAGCGAAAAAAAGTTAAAATAAACAAATACTCTAGCCTGTATAAGCATAAATAATAATACCTTTTAATGTAACAAACATCTCCTCACTCACCCTCACTCTAACCAAATCCCATCCAACTAAATAATTCCCAATCATTTTTGTAATATCAAACACAAATTGTAAGAAAAAAATTTTAATCACGTACAAATTTTTATAAATTAAAGGTAGCGAAATTTTGCTTAATTCAAATGTTAAAAACAAAAACGCAAATTGTACGAAGCGCAAAGAAAATTTAATTAAGTAAAAATTTTTTTTTGTAAATCAAATATAGCGAAATTTTGCCGAACTCAAATGTAAAAATATAACGCCTTCCAAAGGAAGTGATCGACACCTGTCATACGCAGGTGCAGCAGACGACAACCGCATGTCAACAGCTGCGTCTGCTGTTACGCCAACGCACTCATGTACGCAGGCTTAGACCTGCCGTGCGCGAGTTTTTACTACGTAAAAACTTTCGGTGCGGGGGGGTTGTAACGTGGATCTCACGACGTTACAGTTTTCCTGCACATAGAAGCGCCGGAGACGCTGCGCACGTCTCAAAGCCGCGTGACGCTAGGTTAGGAGCGCGACAAGGGACGAGAGAGAAGCACGGCGCGACACCGCGGCTAACAAGCCGAAGGCGCGGCCCCCCCGTGAGCAGGGAAGTGGGGGAAAGTCCGCGGCCCACAAAAACTGGAGCGCGCGAGAGAATCCTTCTTCTCCGCCCGATAACGATCGACGTGTAAACACGTGAGGCAACATCCCGATCGAACGAGCCGGCGGCCACTAGGTCCACGCGAACGAGACGACCTTCCGCCGACACCTCAACCCAGGGCGACCAACTCACCCCGCAGACGAGCAGCAGGCCAACACCTGCCGCACACCCGCGGATTGGTTTGGAGCCGGGAGCAAGCGCCCGATATCCGCCCGCAGCCGTCGACGAGCCGGCCGACGCGAGGACGATGACACGACCATCTACGAGACTTCGAGCGACAAGCGTTCGCGATAAGTATCGCATACTCTCTCTCGTCCGAGTTAGGTTTGGCGAGCGCGCCAATAGTTAGGTGCGAGCGAGGCTATAAAGCCGCGACAGCGAGTCGCGTGTAAATTGAGTAACTTCAAATAAAGTAGCAATTAATATTAAACAAACTGTTGTTGTTCGAACCTGCCCCGCTGACTTCACGACCCGCTCCCAAGAGTTAGCTCGGTTCGCGGACCACCGTGATTTGTGCGGTGATAATTCGGCGCAGGGAGGCTTAGGGGCAGCAGAGAGTGCAACTCTTAAATAATTAGAGCCGCGATCCCGAGTCGCATTAACATCGTCACAATGGAAAGTCGAAAAAGTTATTTGTATTAAGAATTTTTCTCTTCGAAGATACGATTTTGTTGCACGGACTCTCGAGTTACGATTATATAGAAGTTACACAGAAATACGATTTTGTTACTCCAACAGTTAAGATACGATTTTGTTGAACGCAGCGTGATGATACGATTTTGTAGCAGTATACTTGACATGCGATTTTTTTGAAATATTTTCAAGATACGGTTGTGCTAATAGGTTCACGAAGATACGTTGATGTGTATAGGGGCCGTCGATATGCCTCATTAATTTCATAAAAAAATTTTGTCTCTGAATCCTCGAATTACAGGTCTCGCTTTAAATTTTTTTTGTCCTTTCTCACTCAATTTTCTTTTAAGTACCCATCTTGAGTCTAATGTTCGATTTGATACGATCTTTGGGTTTTGGTCGATCTACAATTTCCCATACTTAATTTTTGCTCATTGATATAAGTTCCTCGTCAATGGCTATTTCATTCCAACTTATCACGTGAATTCATCGCCTCCTTGTATGATGCTGGATCATGATTAGCAGTTACTTGGAATACATGTATTGCTTGCTCATCTGGTCTCGGCTGCTTCAGTCTCTCTCTCTTTTCCACCTTAGTTCTCCCTCGGATTTTTCGATCGTATTCTCGTCCCATTTTTCTTCAAAATTCAAAAACCAATTTTCTTTGTCTATCTCCTCAAGTAGGTTGCTCCAATCTTTAATACTGGATTTGTTGTATGGATTTCCGAACACGAGTTTCTCGTCATAATACACGTCTGTGCTTTCATACATTTTTCCTTCTTCTGGTTTGATAAATATCCTGTTGTAGTGTATCCTATAAATATTGCACCTTTACCCAATGGATCGAACTTTGTGTCGGTTTTTCTTTAAACCTTAATATACGCATCGCATCCAAATCTTTTTAATTGAACTGTGTCGAATTTCACATCAGGTTAAATTTTCTTAATGGGAGCTATTATATTGTTAGATTTATATGAGGATCGATTATACACAAATACTGCCGCGTTTAAAGCCAGATCCCACATATTTTCTGGCAAGTTCGCATTGAAAATTAGTGCCCTTACTCATTTTTGAATAGTCTGATTGAATCGCTCAATAACAACATTCTGTTGAGGTGTATCGGGGCACGCCAGTTGCAATTATGCACCATTTTTTACTAACACATCTATTGTATTTCCTCCTGTATATTCAGTACGTTGGTCGCATCTAAGATAACAGAATATTTGCTCACGTCCAATTATATTTCTAACTGTACTTAAAAATGATTTTAAGCAATTACCTGCTTCGTTCTTGCTCTTAACTGGACATGCTTTCGCGAACCTGGAATAATTATGAATAAATACAATAATAGAACGATAGCACATTTGATGTGTACTCAGTGTGATTGGCCCCATCGTGTCGCAGTGTACTATTTGCAGTAGTCAGAAGGCACGTTCTCTAGTTTTTGAAAAAGACAACCTATTAAATTTCGCAATCTTACATATTCCGCAATTTAAAATAGACTCGTCGAATTTAATTTCATTCGATGATTTATAATCCGGATTTTGTTTTTCAAAGGATTTTAGATAGTCGATCGAAGTATGACCTAATCAAATGTGCCAAAATAATGCTTTATTTGTGATGTCAAGTTTGTGTAGCTGATCAATTACTTCTTTATCTGATTGGGTAATTTTACCACTGCGGTCCTGGGATCCTGTTCCTTGTTTCTTGGCCTATAGTCTCATCAAATTTAGTTTGTATTTACCACTGATGTTTCTGTATTATTGTTATCAATTTAGTTTGGTAGACTTTTACTTCGCGCCGAACAATTGGCATTAATTTGGTCGTTCTCTAACTTCAATTCTGTCTCCCAAAATGGTCGTTTATATAATCGTGAAAGAAATAATTCATTTGATTTCGCCGTCAAATATTTCGATCTTATTCTTGTTTAAATAAACGCGTACTCCTCTTTCAATCATCAGCATATCATACCTGACTCTGTGATTTCAGTTGCACGATACCCCATTTGGCCGCAGTTAACCCCTTCGTTGGCAGAAGGAAATCCACAAAAAGTGCCCAAACTGGCAGAAAAATTTTTTTCTCTGAAAATTCACACTATGGGGTTTTCGGCTACGCTGAATCCGAATCTGTTGTCAAAACCGAGAAAATCAAAATGGCGTCGTCAATATGGCGGACGAAAATGTGAAATTTTGCTCGATTTCAATAAAAATTGGTATTTTGGGATTTTTGTGGTCGCTGATTACGAATTTATTCTCAAAATTGTTAAATACAAAATGGCGACTACAAAATGGCGGACCAAAATATGAGTTTTTACCCAATTTGCGTGAAAATAGATACCTTACGGTTTCTGAGGTTGCTGATTACGTAACTAATTTCAGAATTGTAAAATTCAAAATAGTGGCACACAAAATGGCGGATCGAAATACAAAAATAGAAAATTACAAAACACGGAATGGCGAATTCAAAATAGCGTTCCAAAACAGGAAATTTCACTTCTTGAGTAAAAATTCATATTTTGGTCCGCCATTTTGTAGTCGCCATTTTGTATTTGACAATTTTGAGATTAAATTCGTAATCAGCGACCACAAAAATCCCAAAATACCAATTTTTATTGAAATCGAGCAAAATTTCACATTTTCGTCCGCCATATTGACGCCGCCATTTTGAATTTCTTGATTTTGACAACAGATTCGGATTCAGCGTACCCAAAAACCCCCGAGTGTAGCTCGAATTCTAATTTGGAGCGGGTTATATAGAAAAAAAAATAGTTGACGCGTAAACGCGTCAATGCCAGCATTGGCACGAAAAAATTTGACGCGTAAACGCGTCAATGCCAACGAAGGGGTTACTGTTACCAATGCCGTCTTCTCACCATGTAACTCTCTACTTTCAGAAAATATCTGATCCAACGACTTTTCAATTGGCATTCCTACGAGAATCTGTCTTCAAATATGACTGATAGTAGTGGAGAATCGAACCCAGACCGTCAAATAGACTCTGATGATTCAATGTAGTCTGCGACTTCGCTTACGATAATGTCGAATACATACCAAGTCTGGAAATTTTCTATGACACTGGTTTTTATTCCCTTCGTAAAAACATTCACATCATCATGTCGTATTCAAGAAAGTGTTCAATTGAAGGGAGATTATCCTATACACTATTTTGAGTACTTGATCTATGATGCTTTACTAGATCTTATTTGCAAGGAAACCAATCGATACCCAACTCAAAACCCAGAACCTGAACACATCAAAATGTCTCAGTGAGTAAATTTAGAAAAGAAGGAATTGCTAAAATTCTTGGCTCTGAGTATTCTCATAGAACATGTCAAAAAAGGCTGTCTAAAAGATTATTCGAGTACTTCACCTGCTTTATTAACTCCAATATTTGGACAAACAATGTCACGCAATCGATATAGCCAGATTTTACGTTTGTTACATTTTCGAGACAATTAGATTCTATCTGATCATCCGCTGAGAAAAGTGAAAAATCTCATTGATAATCTCAAAGCAAAATTTTCAAATGCTGTTTGCCCGGGACTAAACGTATGCATTGACGAAAGTCCTATGTTATGGAAAAGGAGATTATCGTTTAAACAGTATTTACCCCTTAAAAGTCAACGTTTTGGCATAAAGATATTTATGCTTGATTGTGAAACCGGTATGATCTTAGATTTCATAGTTTACTCGGGAACAAATACTGATTATGAATATTTTGATTTGGGCGTTTCTGGAGACATAGTTACCACTATGATGAAACCTTATTTTGGCAAGGGTCACATTTTATATACTGATAATTGGTATTCTAGTCCATTTTGGCAGAATTTTTACACGAAAAAGATGTAGGATTATGTGGCACAGTGAGAAAAAATAGGAAAGGATTTCCGTCTTTGGAAGCAAAGCTTGAGAAAGGACATATTCAAAGTGCGCATAATTTGGTTTGGCTGGCTATGAAATGGCAAGATAAGAAAGAGGTTGATTACATCTGTACATAAACCTATATTGGAAAAAACTGGCAAAAATGATCATAAAAATGGAGCTGATAAAATAAAGCCTCAATTGATTCGTTATTATCTTCTACAGAAACTATACGAAAATCTTTTAAATGGTTGTGACGCGAGGTACTATCGGGTACTTGCGCGCCGTCGCGAGCCTTCGCGGCGCGAGGAGGAGTTAGGCCGTGGCGCGCGGGAGCGGCGGCCATCTTAGAATCTCGGGAGATTCTCTCTAGCCGTCGACGACGACGGACGCGTGTGCGAGCTGACGACCCGGGGAAGGAGAGGAAGCGAGCGTCGAGAGCTTTTGTGTGAACGCGGTAGCAGCCTAGGACGAGCCAAAGCTGCGAACCTTGTAAGTACCGCCCCACTAATCTTGTGAGTGCGGGCGCGTACCGGCGAGGAGTCAAGGAGCGCCTTGACTCCCTGGCGTCGAACATTGTTCAGTGAACGTAGGGGGCCGTCCCCAGTTCACTACTTCTCTCTCTCTCTCTCTCTCTCTCTAGTTTGCGGTCGCGGACTCTCGTGCGGTGGGAGTCGCGACTCTCGTGGAAGAGTCGCTGCGCGGTGCGATACCGATACCTCGAGCACGAGCTCGAGGTCGGGTTCGTGAGTCGTCGCGCGGAACGGGTAAGCGACCCGTTCCTTCGCGTGTGCGTGTACGTGTGTGTACACGCAGGGCAGGCAGGCGGCCTGCTCTTGAGCGCGGTGTTTGTTTACGCGGAGCAAGGTCGCGCTCTGCGTAAACATCACCGATCGCGAATCGCGCGATCGGCCGGCGAACCCTTGGCGCGGCCGAGAGTTCGTAAGAGCGCGCGCGCTTGCGTTCGCGCGCGGCTCCACTCGGCAACACTCGGGCGTGTTCGGAGCAGTCGGCTCACACGCCTGACGACTACTAACCATCCGGAACGCGATCATTGTAACTTCTTTTACGGAGGCAATAAAGGCCTCCGACATGCCATTTTACTTGATCGCGTTGTTCTTCCGAGTAGTCCGCGGGGCTACTCGGCAAACCCTCCTCGTCCTTAATCTCCCGGATACCGCCACTCTATCGCAGAGCTGAGCGGCCGGCATCAGCTGTCATCTAGGAGGACGACAGCCACGCGAACGAAAGGAGCGCGTTCGTGCGACAGCACGCGAGTACGAGAAGTGGGAGTACAGGCGTACTCTCACGTTGTATACGGGCCGCGGCGACGTGTATTCGCCGTCGGGTGCTCGCGCGCACCCCGAGGTAAGGACCTCACGGGGCACTCGTGCGTGCCCCATTGCACCCATCTCGCGGAGACAGGTCTCCTCCGCGAGGTGAAACGGTCAAAGATAACCCCGTTACAACTGGCGCCCAACGTGGGGCCGCGGAGGACAGGACCACGACGCGACGAATTTTAATTTTTCGTGAGCGAAAAATTTTGAATTAGCAGATCGGGTTACCGACTGGGTCGGTAATCTAGAAGCAGGAGAAGCTTCACGAATCGGCCGCTAGGTGGCGGCGGGCTTTTTTCACAGGGAGTGAAAAAGCCGCGAAAATCAAATTTGAATTAAATTCTAGAGTTCGGGTGCGTTCGTGAGGAGGGATAAGAATAGAATTTTCTTTTAGGAACCGAAGGGGGAAAAATCAGGGGATTTTTCCAGTAGCAAATTCAGGTGGAGAGAGAGAATCTCGCGTGGCGGCGATCGTTTCTTCAGGCGGAAGAAACGTACGAAAAGGCGATTTCTTTGAGTTTTTGCATGTGGTTTGCGCGGAAAACAAATTTTTCGATTTCTTTTATTCGTGTTCGGAGAATTTATTCGATCAGACAGTCGCAGCAGTAACCTGCTCCTGTCAAAAATTTCTTTTTCACTTTGTTTGAAATTCCTGGAGTGTGTTCGTAAAGTGAACAGTCGCAGCCGTGCCCTGCTCCTGTTCAGAGACTTTACGATATTGGAACTCACGGGGAGTTCCAAATTCTGATTAAATAAGCGAACGGTCGCAGCCGTGCCCTGCTTCCATTCATAAAGCTTTTAATCACTGAACACGCGGGGTGTTCAGAAGTCATTCAACAGCATACAGTCGCAGCCGTGACCTGCTTCTGTATCGGGCAGCTGTTGAGTGAAAACTCGGAATCTCAGCAAGCCAAAAGCAAAAACAAAACAAGAATTCGCGCTTTCGACAGGGAACCTCTCGTGTTGGCTAGCTAGCGAACACATGTAATTTACAACCGATTGTAACTTACTAACACCAGAAACACGTCTGGGAGAAAATTCTAGTGAGAATTTTTTCCATCCAAATTGAACTCGAAAATCGAAAGTTTTCGAGGAAAATTCATTTTCTCGCTGAATTTGTCAGCGAGAATTTCGAGTAGAGTCGCGTTAAATAAATAGAGTTTTTTTTTACGCATCTCAATCGCGACTGCGCTACAAACGGTAGGCAGTCGTAAAGAAATTCTCGAAGACGTGTTTCAGAGAGAATCTCACACTACACAGTAGGAGTAGTTGCGTCGCCAACCGAAAGGTCCGTCCCACAATTTTTTCCGTGTTTTGGGATAGAGGGCAGGCCTGTACTCAATCAGGCGAAGATGGAGTATAAGTCAGAACCAACGGAAAGGGACGTCCAGCAGTGGCTGTCGGCGATCCCGGTCGAGGAGCTGAAGGAGACAATCCAGCAACTCGGACTAAGAACAGACGGCGACTGCTTTGTGCAGCGTCACCGTCTGTATAATTGGCTGCAAGGTAATTACACTGCAGCCGATTTTCAGGCGTGTGACTCCTCAAACGAGGAGGAGTTACGCACAGTCCGTGAATCGTTGAGGAAGTCCTTCATCGAAGAGATGTGTATGGACAGGACATCCACCACAATTCAGGACGAGAATTACGAGAAGGGCCGACCTCACCCTCTCTCGATCTATCAGAACAGCATCGTTTGCCATTCTGAAGGCGACAAAGGACTGGGCAACGTAGAGCCAAGTCGCACACCGCCATCGAGGTCAGAAAATGAAAAGGACCAAGATAGCGGGACCGATGACGACAGTCAGTCGTCACAGGGTCAATCACTGAGGTTGGAATCTCTGTTACGAGATATCCAACAAACCGTTCGAGCAATCGAACGGAAATACGACAGCTTGTTGAACACAAGTGCCAACCAGGCGAGGGCATTGACGGCTCTCACGATGAGAGTCGATCAGCTGGCTCACATAGTAGACCAGCAACGGCCACCGATGTCAAGCACAAGAATCGACGGCCGACAGATCGATACGCGAACGGAGCGGATAAATCCGTCGCAATCGACACCGCGCGTTGGATTCCAGGACACGTACACGATAGACGAGCCTGGAATCAACGAAACACTGAATGGTGCGAACACCATTCAGAACGCGCAACGGCGAATCCCGCCACGTGAAATCAGAACGTGGACTGATTTCACGAACGGAAGGACAAGAGAGCTCACTGGTCCTTCTACAAGCGAATTAAATCGCACAGGCAGAGGTCACGAGGACCCCAGCCGAATAGTTAGCCGATGGAACGTCACGTTCTCGGCTAAACAAGGAGAAGACGTAGAGTCTTTCCTTAAGAGTTTCGAGGACAATGCCCGAGCGGCTAAACTTGACGAGAGCGACATGCTGGCGTCGCTCCCGTGCGTCCTCAAAGACGTGGCGAGCATGTGGTACAGGAACCACAGCCGCGATTGGCGAACATGGGCAGATTTCTGTCAAGCCACTCGGCGCAGATGGGGCTGCGCCCACGATAGGCAAAAGCGCCTAAGAGACAACATTAGGCGTCGTTATCAACAAATAGGGGAATCGAGCAGCCACTACATAACATGCATGGAGAGCATGTTAGGTGAGGTATCCCCGAGGATGACTAGGGTCCAGGAAATCGAGAAGATTTACATGAATCTTCTCCCGGAAATTAAAAGAATTATCCGGATAGAGATCTGTAATACGCCAGACGATCTAGCGGATCAATGCGTAAAGGCAGAATATATCCTGGACAGGGAAAAGGGCGATAGGACGCCAATTCCCCCATCCAAAGCGGTAATGCCAGAAACGGCATACAAACCGCAGAGGGAGAAGACAGGGACGTCTTCTCATGTAAAGGTAGCGGCAACGGCCGCTACACCGCCGGACACACAGGAGAAGCCCGGTGCTCCGATAGCCGGGATAGGTCGGCAAGAGATGGCCGACCTGTTAACGAAGCTTAGCGGAGAGCTAGTGAAAGCTTTCCGCGAAAGCAACAAACAAAGGCAGGGAGGGGGAAACAAGGGTGCTTCCTCCTCGGCGAACAAAAACGGCCGTTCCGGAAGAGGCAACGCCAAGAAAAACAATGGCAGCGTGAAGGAAGACCAGAAAAATGGGCAAGCGAAAGAACCTATTCGCTGCTTCGGATGCAACAAAGAAGGCGTAATCCGAGCGAAATGCCCTAATTGCTCGCCGGAAAACGGGCAACAGGGGAAGTAGAGCACTCAACTACTTCCCCAAACGCCAACGAAGCTAGTCAGGAAGCTTCGGGAACGACCTCCCAGGACGTTAGGCGGGACGGCACTACCGAATGCACCTGCGGAGGAAAGCCTGGAAACCAGATGGTGGTTACAGGTGGAAGTGGAAGGTTTCCACTTCCGCGCGCTGTACGACACAGGCGCATCGGTCACAGTGATGGGTCCGATCGGCCTGCAGTTGATAACTGCATGCGGCCGAACATTTATGCCAAGCGAGCACGCAGGTGCTAAGCTCGCTGACGGTAGCACGAGCCCAATCGTGGGCTGTGCTTACCTTCCCTTCACAATAGGTGGCATAAGCAGGGATATCAAAGTTTCGATTATCCCTGCACTAGATGCGGATTGTTACTTGGGCACGAATTTCATGCGGGAATTCGGCTCAGTACACAATCCGCGATCAAATCAGCTGACGTTGGACGACAAGTTTTGCACGACATTAGACGTCAGCAACGCGTACCATCAAGTACCTCTGGACGAGGCGTCCAGAGAGATAACGGCTTTCTCTGTACCTGGAATGGGCCACTTCCAGTACAAGAGAATGCCATTTGGCTTGGAAGATGCAGGAGCATCTTTCCAGCGCCTAATCGACATGGGTCGTCACTCCAGATTGCGAAGACTTTGCATTCGCATACCTGGATGACGTCGTCATAATGTCGAAAACGTTCGAGGAGCATCTCGAACACCTTCTTAAGATATTAGGCCGTCTACGAGAGGCGGGCCTAACGATCAATCGGCAGAAAAGCCACTTCTGCCAATGCGAAGTAAAATACCTGGGAGTAGTGCTGAACCAAGACGGGTTCCGCCCTGACCCAGAGAAGATAAGGCCGGTACTAGAGTACCCGCCGCCTAAGAACATAAAGCAGCTAAGGCGCTTCTTAGGCATGGCATCGTGGTACAGGAGGTTCCTGAACAACCTCGCCACGATCGCCGAACCACTTACGCAACTAACGAAGAAGGAGCGTAAGTTTGAGTGGACTGAAGTACAACACTCTGCATTCGAGCGGATAAAGGCTCTCATAGCCTCCGCACCAGTCTTGCAACGCCCTGATTTCAACAATGAGTTTGTTGTACAAACAGATGCAAGCGACTTGGGAATCGGAGCAGTTCTACTTCAGTTTGAAGACGGCACGGAGCGAGCACTGGAGTTCGCCAGCCGCGTCCTCTCACCTGCCGAGAGGAAACTACAGCGTGACAGAACGCGAATGTCTCGCTGTAGTATGGGCGACAAAGAAGTTTCGCCCATACATCGAAGGCTACGCATTTCGCGTAGTCACGGACCACAGCTGTCTGCGTTGGCTGCGCACACTGAGTGGTTTGACAGGGCGATTAGCGCGGTGGGCCCTGGAGCTGCAAGGCCACCAATTCACGGTTGAGCACAGAAAGGTGCGCTCAACAATGTCCCAGACGCCCTTTTCTCGAATGTACGAGGAGGAGGGCGAGGAGACACCAGTGGCAGGTGTCTCGTGGACGGGAAATTCCCAGGATGAGTGGTACCTCCAATAGCTTAAGAAAGCCAAAGAGGAACCACTCACCGATCCGAAGATGAAGTGGGTCGGGGGGAGACTGTTTTATTACAACCCCGACCAACTTATGCAAGGAATCCTGGGGAGGACGACGAGGCTTGGAAGCTCGTCGATCCTCTAGAAAAACAAGGGGATATCATGAAGAGTGTCATGATAGCCCCACAGCAGGACACTTGGGGCGAGAGAAGACTCTCGCACGGGTTGCCCGTCAATATTATTGGCCACGTATGGATGCGTGCATCGCCAGTTACGTGCGGCAATGCCAGACTTGCCAGCAGATAAAGGCTGAGCAAAGGCCGCCGACGGGACTCATGGGCCGCAGGGTCATCGAACGACCCTGGCAGTATGTCGCAGGCGACATTATGGGCCCGCTACCCAAGACGAGTAAAGGGTACGAATACATCCTAGTTTTCCAGGATTTATTCACACGGTGGGTGGAAGTGATTCCGCTCCACCGCGCCACAGGCGAAGCCATACTGGCGGAGTTCACAGAACGCATCTGTCTCCGGTTTGGAACACCCGAAGTCTTCCTCTCCGACAACGGGACAGAGTTCAAAAACCGAACGATCGACGGTTTTTTGAACACCAAGTGGATACGTCATGAAACGACGCCCCCGTACCATCCGCAGGCTAACCAGGTTGAAAGGGTTTACCGAACGATGACCATGATCGCTGGGACAAGCATCTTACAGAGCTCGTCCACGCGTTCAACAACTCCAAGAGTAGTGCCACAGGAATGACACCTGCGTTCTTCGTCTACGGCAGGCATCCGAAGCCCTTAGACTCGGAGTATAGCAGGCAGATGCTTGATATACTAAAACGAAACGAAGAGGAGGCTCGAGAAGAATGGGCTCTCCGAATGAGGAATCTCTCCGAGGTCCACGACATGGCAGCGGAGAATTCCGACAGGGAACGGGATCGACAGGCGCGTTACTATAAAGCGGGCCGACGTGAAGCAAGCTTCAAAGTCGGAGATCCCGTATGGAAAAGGAATAAAGTCCTTTCCAATGCGGCAAAAGGAGTAGCTGGGAAGCTAGCTCCGAAGTTTGCCGGACCCGTACGATGTTACGGAAATCTTGGGCAGCAACACGTACGCGTTGCGTGACCAAAGTGGACGGACAGTGGGTCCGATCCACTCAGAAAAGTTGAAACCGTACATCCCAGGCGCAGACGTTCCTGCTGAAGAGAAGAGGACGTCGAGACCAGCGCCGACCTCCGGGGGAAGGCGGGAGAGTCGTGTGGATGCGCCCACGACTCCATCAGCAGAGGCTGATGAGAAGAAGAGCGGTGCCAGCGGGCAAGCGTCCCAGGCTGGGAGCGCCCAGCCTGAGGAAAAACCTGTAAAGCGCAAACGCGGACGCCCGCGTAAAGCGTCCTACGCCGTCACGCAAGTTAGAAACGCGACGGGAAAGCGAGGACCGGGTCGTCCACCCGGTTCTAAGAACAAGGCCAGCGCGGCCAAAACGTAAGACGCGAGGAAGACACGGTTGACAGGAAAGAACCGACTCTGAGAGCCATTCCTCACCATCCCTCTTTTTCTTTCTGTCCCTTTCCTAGATGGACACGTACGATGATG